>JAPDSC010146230.1:0-10158 GCA_026290005.1 Latrodectus geometricus | reverse complement strand
ACATTTTGTACACTTTTTAAAGTTTTTACCAAGAAAAATGTTTTAAAAAACAAAACAATTTCAAGACATAAGATTTATGGTGCTGTTATAAGTAAATTCTTTGTATTTTCTATTTCTTTTTTAATTCTTGTAAAATAACTACATTATAATTTTTTGTGGAGCATAACTCATGATGAAGACCTTAACAGCTAGCTCTGAAAATTATTTGTTTCACTGCTAAAGAGGCAGAGCAGTTCTATACTGACAATATCTTATAGAATGTCATACTAGCAGCAATATTTTTATTAAGACCCCAACCTTGAATCAATTAGTTATTTGTTATCAATGAGTTAATTGCATATAATGGCTTGACGCTATCGTGTCTTTTGATACTTTTGAAAAAACTATGAATTATATTGAACAGCTGCAGTGCCTTAAAACATCTTAGTCGCTGGTCCTTTGCAAACAATAAAACCAGCGTTTCTATTTTGCTCAAACTGAGGAAGATCACTCAGACTCACAAGCTCCATGTTCAACAGATTCCCTAACATCAGAGGTGATGTGGTTGCTGATAGACAGGTTAAAAAGAGTGGCTCTTCGCTTAATTATCAAGAACGATATTCAAATGAAAGATCTAAACTCGTTTCATATTGCATAATCCACTTTCACACCATTGGTATACAGAAACATCCCTTAACACTCAGCTAGAAATTAAATGTTATAGTACCATCCAGACTGTTCTGGGTAGACTAACACAAGTGGCCACCATAAGTGTCCATTGATAGTGACAAAACAATCTACCCCACTTATACAAAATGCAGTGACCATCCATCTTCACGGAATTTTATTCCTGGTTGCATTGAACTTTCTAAGGTAGACATAACATCCAATTTCCCTATTTTTATAGATTTTTTGGGGTTCTACAGCCAGTCAAAAATATGTCAGATATTTAGAGGTTGGTTGGTTGGGTTTTGTGGTGAAAGGTCCAAAAAGGAACAAGCTCCAGATATTTAGAGGATAAAAGCAACAAAAAACATGCATATATATTGGAAAAAATCCATCACATTTTCATACAAATGGAACTATGTTAAGCCAATACAGAATAATCCAATTTTCCCGATAAAATATAAACTTGTTTTAGATATTATCTATTCATGAGATACAGCATAAGAATTTTTAAATTCATTCAAAGATTTTTCAGAGCTTTCTGACCTTAACATGATTTTAATATGAAATTGAACATCAAAATAAAACCTCTGTTTTCAAAAGTTAATACTTAATTTTAGAAAATATATGAAGCTAGAAATTGTCACTATTAACACTAAACATACCGGGGATTTTTTTTATTCGGCAAAATTAATGGAAAATGGGTCAAATGACCCCTTTCGGTAGTTTTAGTGTTAACCTATAGGCTTTACACTTTAATATTCTGTCAATAACAAGGCATACTTTGGATAGCAAACTATTGGGTTATTCGGAAAATTATTTCGTTTTATATGAAAATGAAAAACGTATAGCGAAAAAAATATTTTACTGAATTGCATATTGTAAATTCTAGACCAATACCTTTTACCATCTTTTTGGTCGTAGCGTGATTTCATACTCATAAAATGGTTGGTTTTCGCTAACAAAAAACAGATTCAGGGGTTAACAACGAAATGACTTTCCGAACAACCCAATATATAATTTTTTCTAATTAATGGTAGCCAAAAAGAATAGCAAATTTTGTTTAATATTTATTTACAAAAAAAAAATTCAGTCTTATGAAACATGGGAATTATTATTAAAGTAAGACAACTAATTATTTTCTCCTGCTTTCACTCACTATTGAATCTGTTCTTTCCTTTATTCTTTGTTTATTGATGTACGTTCAGTTTGATTCCTTTTTTGCTTAAAGATTTATTTTTTGAACACAACAATTAATTAAATCTATTATTTAAAATGGATTACAAGCTACAACAGACATTCAAATCTAAAGTAAGAGTCAAGCCCATAAACTGTTGAGCAAAAGGCCAAGCTATTAAACACTCGGTCGCAAATGCAGCACGTGGATTCTAAGAGAACTTTGCTGAATCACATACTACAATAGATATATACATAATAAAATTTGGTTTCAAGCAATAATGTGGATTTTAGACGATATTCTGAGGTATATAATAAATATGAATGTAATAGAAAAGGGAATCATAAAGAAATTATAATTAAACATTCTGACCATCTTATATTTGAACACCTGAACAAGGTTTTTGTTTTAAATGAATGCTATTATAATCAATATAATCAATGTGAGTCCATTTAAACTGGAAAAAAAATTATGCATTTTTCATTGAAAAACAAAAATATAAGTAATGATTTTGTTGTAATTTTTATAATTCTTATAAATGTATTTAACTGTATTCAAATTATTTTGTTCACATCTAACATAATATTTTAAAAACTATTTGAAGGCTTAAAATGTAATTAAATATTTAATTTAATATGACCTTAATTAAGTAATTTTGTTTTTCAAATATGCTGGGCAATCATAAGTCATATAAAATAAAACATTAAATGTGCTTAATAACTACTTCTCAATCAGTACATTTAAAAATACAGTTTCTACAACAAATGTTTGAAATGGGAAAACAAATTACTTTTTAAAATATTGAAATTAAAAATTTATTTGAGTAAAAATTAGAAAAACACTATTCCTCAAACTATGTTCAGCATTTTTTCCCATAAATAAAAATAAAGATAATATAAGATAATATAAAAAAGAAATATAAGAATTCCACATTTAAAAAATACATTGTAGCAGGAATTTACTCGCATCCAGTTTGTAGAAATTTCATTAAAAAAAAATTGTTATGCATTTATAATTGTCACATTTAAAGCTGCTTAAACTTGCCGCCTTTTCCATTATGAAATGGGAATAGTACATAAAATATTTGAAGAGCAATAATTTTGTAAAGATTTTATTACTTAATGCAATCATCTGATTTTTGAAAGATAATTGATAAAATATTTTGATTGTAATCAATGAAATTTTAAATTAACTAATTTCATAATTTTATGACAGTTTTCTTTAAGTAGATATTTTGAAGTTTATATTGTATTATCATTCCATCATTGTTCATATTGAAAAAATTCATTGTACCATAGTTTTTTTTATAATTAACTGATGTTTATATGTAATATTCTGAATAAAACATGACTGTAAGGCTAAGTTTTTTATTTCCATTGGACAATTTTAAACAGTACTGTAACAAACCTTGCAGATTATGAAATTTTATAAAATAATTATTTTATTATTATACATGCTATGATCAAAATTCAGTTACAAAAAACTTAAACTATTTTTATAATGATTAAAACAGGCCCCTCTTAAATGCAAATAGCATTATTTGTATAAAACGACTCAAAAGAACATTTTCAAATGTTTTATTCCTTAGTGTAATAAAATTTGTGAGGATATATTAAAAAATATTTTATAAATGCAATTGTTTCATAACAAGTGATAAAATAATTTTCATAATCATCTAACAATTTGATAAAATTAAACATACAACATTTAATAAATTTTTGATAATTCAGTAATGAGTCATAAATGTTTTAAAATAATTAACAAAAATATCAAGCACAGCAGTCAAATATGAAGTTGTGTGCATGTATAAAAGATAACTTTTTCTAAGATTATTTTAAATTATTAGAAAACTCATTCAATACATTTGCTGTGCACTAGCAGCTAAAAAAAACATTGTATATAAAGCTAATTTTTCAATAATCTACATATTTAGGAGATTCCTAATTTGCAGGAAATTTTGTAACAGCTTCATGGATAGCTTTTGCTACATAATCCACATTTTTGGTATTCAGACCACAAATACTTATTCGTGCATCTTTAGGTAAATAGATATGTTTCTCTTCAACCAGGAATTTTACTTGTGGAGCTACAAAAAAAAAAGAAAGAAAATTGAAAATTTTCAAATGAATAAATAGCAAAATAATTGTTATAAATCAAATATAACTAAAGTTATAGTTTTCAGAGTAAAGTTCAATATTTTAAATATCTAATACAATTATGCTGCCAGTTTCTAAAGACATAATGAAAATAAATATGTACAGATCCTTCTGTTTTTTTAAATTAAATACTGTTTGAAAATATATTAAAAGGAAATAATAAAAATTACTTAAAAATTTTTATCCCAAAAGGCAAAAAAATTTTATATAGAAGATTGAAAATTTGATGTATACAGAGACTTCCTTTGTTCTTGTAAAATGAAGAATTACTTTTACCAATTTTTTTGATGCAGCTTCTTAGTGAGTCAGTTTTTTGATGGGTAAAAAGAAAAATAAGTAGCCTAACAACATAATTAGTCTTATATTTTCCACCAATTAGTCAAGTATATTTCTGATCTCTAGATAGGAGATAGTTTCCTAATTTAAGTAGAGAAGCTCTTATTTAAGAAAATGTTATTTCCTTATTTAAGCAACTTACAGAATTTTGGTTATATTGATTTTGAACATCGTTTTATTCATATTCTGATTTTCAAAAAAGTAAACAAATAACCACACTTTCGTAGCTTACTAGTGTTCATTATTTGTGAAGAGAATAAATACTTTTGAAAATTAAAAGGAATATGAAGAATGATAAGATGATGCAAATGAGATCTTAGTTATTAGTATTAAACCTGAAGAATGTGCATTGATTCAGCAGAAGTAGTTGTTGGTGCTTTAAACCACAACAAAAAGGCACTAAAAGACAATAATTATACCCTAATAATAAATTATCTTAATATAATAAAAGTTAATTTTGTGATTTTTGATTGCCGGGAAAAAGTTATTTTAATTATTTAAATATTTGCAACTATACTTTGTTTGTGTAAGAACAACTTCTAATTGAAGTAACTTTTCTAATTGACTAAATTTTTGTAATAATGTAACATATGTAAATATTCTAAAAACTTTAAATGCTAAAAACAAACAAATAAAAGTAAAACAATACAATTTATAGTTTTGATATCAAGTCTATGCATATACCTTTTTAAGGATTTATGTGGATATTATTCAAAAGATAAATCAATTTCATTCAATTAAATTTTCACATTTAAATAATTTATATTTTATGATATCATCATATATTTAAACTCATTTGTTACCATTTTTATTTCACATTTTTATGTCATTTATCAGTTAATTCATTGCTTATTATTTAACAGAAAAATACTATATACAATCACAAATGTTATCATTTTATTAAAACAAAATTAAAGCAGTTAAAGTAAATATGTGTATATAATTTAAAGTCTTAACTTTGGAGGAAAAAAATAGTTCTACATATTAATGAACTATTAATTGTGTAGAGAATATGTAATACAAAATTTTCTTATGACTAAATATTGCGAGAGGGCATATAAAACCATAATATAACTAAAATTAGTTAATTGCTAGATTTTTTTAACTTAATTTAAAAAACATGTCAGTAAACTTCCCATTTTCTATTTTGAATTGGTAATCCGATAATGATAAATCAATTTGCATAGGTTCGGGTGAAATAATTATGAACAAATTTACAGATCCTAATTCTTATTTAATTTTTAAAGCATCACAACACAAAACAAGCATTTGAAATCAATCACATATGGCTTGAGAAGCCGATAGATATATTTTTGAGACTGGTGTCTCTTACACACATAGTTAATTAATGAAGCTGGCTAAAGTCGCCCAAGCAATTAACTATTTGTAAATGTTGAGACTGACGTCTCCAATAATAATTCCCTTCTATAAGATGGTTCAAAAAACCTAAATAATTATTAGATTATTCTGAGACTGACGTCTCCAAATCATAATGATATTAATGGCTTAGGATCGGAAAACAGAAGTTCCACGTTATAGAGACATGTACACTCTGTTCCATATATGCCGCAGCCCACAGCCCTCTCTTCTAATATCCCGCTAACCTTTTCCTTGAGTCTCAAAGAGGAGTGGAGGGAGGTGCGGCCCGATGTTGTCTCAAAATACTTTCGCTTCTCATAATGTCTCTATAATCTTTTATAACTTGACTCTTACCATTAATACTTTTACAAAATAAATTTTTTTTTTTTTGTAATTGCAAAAATTGCATATATTTAGTTTTCTAATCAAACTAAAGCTTATATATATATGCAAAATATAGACAATATTTTAAAAATATGTTAAAAATTGCCTACTCTAAGAAATTTAGAAGATTCCTCAAATCTTGGTTAAATAGGAAACACTAATTAAACAATAACAATTTAAGTATCTATTATAATTTACATAATGATATAAATAAATTTTTTCAAATATTATTATATTAGTAGATCAAAGTTATTTAAAAATGTGTATTACCATTTTTAGACTATAAAATTTTACATTAACAAATTAAAAAAAGCCAAACATTTTACTATTACTCTTTTAATTAATAAGATTTCTTCATTTAAATAAATAATACTAAATGTTTAAATTTATAAAATAAATTCGATTTTGCTTCTTGTTTCATATATGAAATAAAATTATTCACTAGATTATCATTATTTAGATTTCATTTTGCGATATCAGGAAGTTAGTAAAAGTAATATCAATATAAATTTTAATTTGTATAATAAATAATTCAATTTATTTATCTAAGTTATAAATCTATTCAATACTGCATTTTAAATTCATTTAAGTAAACAATAATAATAAATGTTTAAAGCGGTTTATCAAAATGTACTGAACTAATAAAATTTCTAAGTGTAGAATCTTCTTTTCTGAAGTATTTAGAAAGATATTCTAACAGATTATAACAATCTATTAGATATATATCTCACAGAAGTTATGTAATATAACTCTGATAATACTACCTTAACTTTAAGCAATTTGATTTAAGTTTTTATAAATTATTAATTTATTGTAGTTATTGGTTAAATGATTATAAAATTACTTTATTGTATTCTAATTAATGATTCAAACCAAATTAAATGGTAAAATCAAAAGTCTTAGTTTTAAGACCTTAATATAAGAAAAAAATATCAATTACTAGAAGGAAAAACAAATAAAATACTCAGCAATAAACAAATGAATTTAATATAAAGTGTTTTTGGACTCTTCATAAATTTTCACAAAAGAATAATTTATCACAAAAGATTATTTTTATCATTCTATTCATATTTTTAAAGAAATTTAAAAATCTTGAAAAAATGTATACCTTCTTAAAATTTATCACCTGACATTATAATAATACACAAAGAATATTCTTTATTTACTATCATATATTTTTTTCATGAAAGTTGTATGAACTGTGAAAAATCAAAGGAAATAAAAGTAAAATTTAAAATTTCACTAAGGTATGGTGGAGACTTCATTAAGTTTGTTAAAAACTAATTACCCAATTTTCAACATGTTTATAAAATTTGTTTAAAAGTGTATTAATTGAAAAATTCACTTGCTTTAACAATCATTAAAATAAGCCTCCAAAATATTTTTTTGGCTTTGACATACAACAATTATACAATTATGCTACCAGAATCATCTTGAAAAGAAATATAAATTACAATTCAAGATTAATTTTATAAAATAATCCTTGCTTATAGATAAAGATAAAAAGCTGGTGTAAAATGTATAGATTAGAAAGGTACAGACCAGAAAGACCTGTATAAGAGAACATTCCTATTTGATCTGTAATGTGATCCCATGTACCTGGTGTACCTAACTCAAGCAACTTCTGCTTTAGGGCAGCTCGCATTTTAATAATACGTGAAGACATTTCTTTTATATGTTCTTGCCTGGAAAAAGAAAGAATTATAATTTAGCAATTACTATTAAATGTTTTTACAGAACACAGACCTAAGCAGAAAATTTTATAAAATGTGTAAAAAATATATTCATGAGTAGCAGAATTGTATGTCATATTAAAGTAAAAATAAAATTTTTACATAAATATAAATATTTCCTAGAAATTTTTATAAACCAATCGCAATTACATAATAAATGTTATAAAAGAAAAATTCCTTTGTCAAGAAATTAATGAAAAAAGGCTTCATAAGTACACAAAATTGCATGCCATTTGTAAATATAAAAAGAAAATAAATACTTTAGTTATATTATGAGAAATATTTTTTATTTTTTACTTGAAAGAATTTGTATGAAATAATTTTCATAAAAATGACATAGAAATTTTTTATTTTTACAAAGTAAGGTATTAAAATTATTAAGATATTTATCCATATAAAAAATTTTGATTTTGGAATATTCACATTAATTTAAAATATTTTGAAACCACACATGGTAAAATGATGAAAAATTCAAAATTTCGAATTGCATGAATTAATGCTGAAATTAAATGATTAAATTAGATGCTTAGTTTGATTCAAAAAAGAATGTTACCATTCATTAAAAAGAGTTTTGTCATTCAAAACTCGTGATACTATAAGAGCACCATGACATGGTGGGTTTGAGTAGTTGCCTCGTACAAGAATAGTAATTTGAGCACGACAATTTTCAATAACTGATGGATCTTTCACAACAACAGTCAAGTTACCAGCTCTTTCATCTATAAGTAAAAATGATAGTAAATGCAATTTTTAAATAATAATAATAACCCCTAACGGAATATAATTATAAAATTTTCCATCAATCAGGATGCAGAACTTAAGGAGTTTCAATAACTAATCATTGTTTTACAAAAACATATTCATTAAAACTTCAATTTATTCAGCAAAGTACATTAAAATTAAACAGATTTTAAATAATATTTACTTTTAATTCATGCAAAAAGCTGTATTTTAAGAAAAAACTTATAACAAATATTTAATGTACTTAAATTATTTTCATTGTAAATAAAAATTGTAAATTATAAGGTTGTTCTTTAAAATAAGTTTAAACTAAGCAAATCTTTTATACAAAGATAACTCTTGTTTCTATTTGATATAAATTTTATCCTTAGTAAAAAATATATAGAGAGTATTTAGTATTTACATAAAACTACCTATATTCAAGTAATAATTTAATATTATCAAAAGTCAATTGTGAACATTTATGTGCAAAAAAATTTGAAGGAAATGTAAAATTTTCATTAATATGAAAAACTGATATTAGCTAAATTCATACGCAAATAAATTTAAATTATGCTCAAAATGTGTGAAATATAATCTTACCTAAAACGGCAATATGTAATTTTAAAGACTAAAATAACAGCAAGGTGAATAAATGATATAATATAATATTAATAAGGTGAAAAATAATTGAAAAACTGTATTCAATAAATTTGAATTCACCACAGAAGCTTTAAATTTAATTTTAAACACTAACTATAAATAAAATTTTTTAACAAAATTATTCAATATTATAATATTTTTAAATTTATTATTATAATTATTTTCCACAGATTTTTTGTGCAGTTACGATGTAAGACAATTGTATTTAAGTTACCATTTAAAAAAAGTTTTTCAATGTCATTAAAAGTTCTCAATCAGAATGTCTTATACATGCATATTAATACTATTATGAAATATGCATGAATATAGATTAAACCTATAATTTTATTAATAATCATATTAATCATAACATATCAAATTATGTTTGTAAATACATTTGATTTTTTTATACATTAAACTTATAATTACACTAATGAATCACTAATTTAACATATCATAATATATTTTTAAATTTGGTTTTTCCTACAATAAAGATGAATTATACATATCTTAATTACACAAATAGAAAGTATTGCTTACTGTAAAGACCGAAATTCTTTGCAAAAGACTGTGAGCAAACAAGTTCAAAACCTCGCTCCACAAAATATCGAACAGCCCAGCTGTCTTTCACTAAATCACCAGATGCAAAACCTTGATAAGCACAATCAAAGAAAGGAAATAGCTTCTTCCTCTAATAAAAAATATTGCCACAATAAAATAACAATTTATGTTTTTAAGTATTTTGTGAATAATTATTTTTTATTAATTCCTTAAAGATAAAAGTTTCTGAATAAATTTATTATTTAAATTTATATTATAATTTTATTTTTACAAATATCTATTGCAGATATGTAATAAAATCTTTTAAAATGTGTAATTAATAAGCAGATTTGATTGAAATGAGACACTCATAATAATTTTATAATATAAATGGAAATCAGAATATCCCAATTAGTTAGTCCAATTAGTTCAATTTTATAAATAAATTATGACATTTCATTGAACT
>JAPDSC010146221.1:0-14689 GCA_026290005.1 Latrodectus geometricus | reverse complement strand
TAAAGTTTTTTTATTATTATGCTCTATTAAGTATAACAAAAATTATTCGTAAAATAATAATGATAAATTTAAAAATAATATTAAAATCAAATTATTACATTATGTAAAAAAATCCTGCATATAGTTTGATATGCAGGAACTTTTTATTACTAGATACTTATTTTGCAAAGCAAAAATGTACTTTAATTTGTTTTACAAAATAAATATCAGTAAAATTATACATGAAAGTATAAATTATTATACATGTAAATTTTCTTGCTTTTTAAATTATAATTTTAAATTAGGTATGTTTTTAGAAACCTGATGAAAATAATATAAAAAGTAAGTAATATTAATCTATGATTCATTTCCTTTATTATTCTTTATAGTTTATATTGAATACATTTTTTATGATTTCCGATAACTTATTCTTTAGAAGAAATGTACAGACTTCTTAAATCTAAAATATTATTAAAATTTACTCTAACATCCCTAATGTGATGTAAAATGATAAAACATTTCGAATATAATATTATATTGTGAATAAGAAATTATTAGATGCAGATATGTTTGCGCTATATAGTCTATTTGAAAAGTCACAATGCAATATATCACGTCATTCTCTTTACAAATACGATCTTTAAGCAATATTTAAACTAAAATATAATTCAAAAAGTAAAAAACTGTATATTTAATGTTTATTAAATAATATAAAAACAGAAAAGACCTATAAACCGTATTTTACTTTAAATATTATTAAATTTACACAAATTTCTATTAATTTTAAATTTAATATTAATGTAAAATTTCAATCTTAACAATATTTCTATCTTTTTCTTAAATTATAAATGTATAGGAATTGATAATTATTTTCCCTTTAAAGAGAACTTTTACCAATAGGTGCCGCCACCAAAGCAATCTAGAACACTGAGAATAATGCAGAAATTTCATGTAAAAATAAAATTTAAGGGGTAAAAATTTTTTTTAACAGAAAATACAGTAATTAATAAATAAATGTAAATAAAAACTTAGGAAGAATATTAGTTAAATTGTTCTTATTCTGTAGTATTTCATATTAATAAAATTGTTTTTCTTAAATAAAAAAATTAATATTATTTCATTTTCCTGAAATAATAAATATTTTTCTGTTTTTAAAAAAAATATTTGTTTCTTAAAACGTTATAAAATTTATTAAAAATTTATATTATTTTATTTTTTAAGATTCTTAAAAATTTATAAAATTTTAATTAAGTTTATCGTAAAGAAACGTAATTGAAATTTTAAGAAATGAAAAAGGAAATGTACTTTATTTAAGCTGATTTTATGATAAATTTTTGTGATAAATTAAAGAAAATTTTTATTTATCTGCTTAATGTACATTAAAAAGTTATTTATTTTTTAAAGAAATCTCAAAATAAATTAATTATTACAATTTTATTGATAAATAAAAAGTGAAGCAAATTATTTTTTATTATATTTATATATTTACATTATATTTATATTCATGAATGAATGGTGCATTCATGAATACAAATTCATTATACTTTGAAAGGGCAGTAAATCATATATACAAATTTTGTATTTTGCATTCAAATATTAAATACGAAATATAAAATGTGTTTTGTAAAAATTACATATGAATAAAACTGATGAAAATGGAATTTGCTTTAAAGGAATTACCTGTTTTTGAAATTTCTATTTAATTTTTTTTCTGTATATATTAAGTATCAATTATAAAAGTAATCTGTTCGAAAGATTTGAGGGACTTTCAAAACATTTGTCATAGTAAATTTTAAAATTATTGTTACAATATTTAATGCTTATTTTGATCTGAAACCATTTTTATACGATCAAGAGAAATACTTTTCTTGATCATATAATAATGAAAATTATAATCTCACTTTTGAATGTAAACTTCACCACGCCGCTTCAAATGTAATGTTTTCTTACTTTTTTATGTTTATCTACCACGAAAACAATTTGTATTCATGAACGAAAAACATTTAGAATTGCTCCAAATAAACTGTATTGTCAAGCATAATATACTATATGGAAAATATTATTAGAATCCATATTTCAGTAACTACCTCGTTTTGAAATTTTGATTTCAATTTTTTGAGATTTTTGAATTATGAGTAAACATTTGGTTTCTAAAGAACTGGCACCCAAAAATATTTTTCCCACTCAGTTTAAAAAAGCATTAAATATATAGTTACAATTACTGAGGATCCATTTGATTTTAATTAAGCAATATTTCAACACATTTTTTTAGAGAAAAGTAAAATAAAAAAAATTAAATAATTATGTAAATTTTAAATATTTAGAAAACTTTGAAATACTAAGAATTTAAAGGGAAGTACACAACGCATTCACTTCAATTATTTAAAACTTGTTTCTTGTAAAATGAAACAAAATTCCAGGTGAAATTTATTTGCATTCTTATTTGATCAGATAATTATTGCTTCAAATAAGTTCATTACAAGCAGAAAGAATAAAATATAATTAACAATTATAAATAGTTAAACTTATTTAGTTAAATTATTTGGAAAACTATACAGAACATATACAGAACACTATACTATACAGAACTATACAGAACATATACACTTATACAGAACATATTTTTGAATTATAATAGATGAAAAAAAAATTAACAATCATCTGTTAGAATTATCCATAGAATTATGTGTGTAAAATTAAATTATTTGAATTATGAGAGATATCTTCTAATTTTGCTATGGTAAGCATACTTTAATAAACAACGTTTTTTTTAAGACATGTTTACCTTAAATAATGATTTAAAGAAAATTGTTCGACTCACTTAAGTTTTGGAAATTTTTTTCAAAATATTTGTTAAAATTTTATAGAACAGTTGAATTTTGGAATTTTACATCAATATATCTCTTATATTTTTATGGAAATGGAATTTAAATAAAAAACTTTTTTTGTTACAATGGTTTTAAGATGATTTTGTTTTAATAGTTCAAATATCTATATAAGAATAAAATAGTTTTGATTGTATTGGTTAATCTTTGTATATTTACTTTTAAACTTAATTTTATGAATTTGAAAAGATTCCTTTAATTATTGGTAATATTTTGCATAATATTTTACAAATATTTTAGGTTTATTATTGCCATTACTATAAGCACTTAAAATTCTCTCCCTTAGAATTAAGCCATAAATTTAAGACTAAAAAAAAAAAAAAAAAAAAAAAAAAAAAAAACAATAATCTGTACGATGACGTGTCAGATAATACATATTTACAGTTAACATGGACATTTAAATAATCATATATTTTCAGTAAAAGAAAATATGAGTTCATGTGTCTGTTTCATTACTTGGACTAAAAATTAAAAGATATTGTTAGAAGGCTTTATAGAACTTCCATTAACAGCTCTTTGTGTACCTCTCTCTTTCTCTAGCTAGATTTTAATGCACAAATTCATAAACTAATAAAATTCCAACTTGCTTCATATTTTGAAAGGAGTTTTAGACTTATATTTCAAAATAATATCGTAGAGACATTCTAGAGTCTAGAATGTCTGTACGATATTATTAATCATCTATAATATAGACGATTAGGATTCTTAATTTTTATTTCCAATATATAGATGTATTCGTCTTGCAACAATATTAAATACGAATGTTTGTTTTATAACATAAAAAAAAAATTACTTTATGTAATTTTGTATAGCATTTTGAATATTTGCTTATGTAGCAGTCCTTTAAATAACTAAAAAAAATAAATAATCCTTCATTTGTTAAGAACATTATTTTTTGTTTTTAGCAAACTATATACTAATAGTACAATCATGTTCCTTAGAAAGGAGGATCATGCATTTGATACAAGATGCTAATAAGTAATTGATAAATGGGAAATATGTTTCCTCCTTCAAAATGCATTAAAGAACTTTCCAGGTTTCTTCCAATTCGACGTTATCTTTAGAAGATTTCCTAAAAGTCAAAATGAAATGATTTTTATAAAAGGTTTAAGTCAGTTTTCAATCTATGTTTTCGATCATATGGTATAAAATTAAAGTTTAAGAATAAATGAAAAATTGTAAGGAATTCATTGTTGTTTTATAATTGGAAGTATGATAAATCACTTTCACAAGCTTTAAATTTTATATTCTACCTATTAATTATAATTTATGAATGCAACAATTTATACAACTTCTTATTTTTAAAATTACTCTTTATTTTAAATAAATATTGTATAAAATGAGTAGTAAGTAAATAATTACAAAATGCATTAAATTCTTTCATATTTTTCGGTTATATATTTCATGATTGTTTTAAATAATATTTACCATATATTATTTATTTATATTATTATTATGCTCTACTATTTCAGAGTTATACTATTTTAGCTTACTTCGCAGAAAATAATACTCTAAATAGTAAAGATGAGATAATAAGTCGAATAAGTATTTTAAACTGTAGTAACTAAAAAAATCAAATAGTCATAATATAATCAAATAGTTAAATATAACTGAATGGATTATATTTGAAAATATTTTATGGATGAACATTTTTTTACGTATTTTGAACATTTTTAATAGCCGAAATGAAATTTCAAAATTTTATCATCAGTTGTCCCCAACATCAATAAAACAATCTTTCTTATTTGTAATATTTTTAACATAAGATTTGCTTCCAAATTAAATCTTTTTCGCAATTTATTGAAATCGGATTAAAAACTTTCTGTATATTAATTACACTTTTGAATTAAGTGAACTTACATGAAACGAACATAGATGGCAGCACAATATACACCCATTTAAGATCTTTCAGAAAATACAGTTTCAATTGGAAATTCAAAGCTAGGAAAAAATCATTATTAAAAGAAAATTTGTACAAAAACGAGTGATAACTATTACCAAATTTAGTTTATTATTAGCTTCTTAATTAAGACGTAGTTATGACAATAATTAATTTACTGATCTCTGTGAAAAACTATCATCATTAAGGGTACCAATTATCATAATGTTCATTGCTTAACCACCTATATTATTTTCAAATTATTTATATGCTTATGTCTGAAGAATTCATTATATTTAAGAAGGTATGCATACTCAAGATATTGAAAATACTTAAGAAATTTCAACCTCATGTAATTTTCATGTGCGCTTTTTAATGTAAGTGAAGTAACTTGTAAATAATATTAATTTAAAAAAAAAAAAAAAAAAAAAAAAAAAAAAAACCTGTTAAAGGTAAGATAACAAGATACAATCAATTTTATGCTTAACAAACATTTTGGCAATATTTTAAATAAATTGTAATGAGTGCTTCAAGAAATTGGAGAATTTTCATTGTTTGGTTCATGATATAACTTTTGAGTTAAATTATTATTTGTTTAAAAACATAATACCCTATAAATTTCTAAATGGAAGGCTTTACTATTCAAAAAATTTAAACAATATAATTTAGAAACTAAAAATATTAAAAGTTTGCAAACTTTTCTTATAATATGATATCATGATTTGGAAATCTTTCTATTTTTTAAAAAGAAAATAAATATTTAATTAATTCCATTTATTTATATTTTTTATACTAAATGATTTTAAGAACGTTTTTTCTCAGCTTTTCAAAAAATGCTTTCTACAGGAAATGGTTTACTTTTGTTTGGTTTTAAGTATCAAACAGTGATAAAATCGATTTTCATAAATTACTGTAAGAAATTAATAACATAAATTGTAAGTAATTTTCAGTTAAATTTTATTAAATTTATAAATATGATTTATATTAATTATGAAAAAAACATGATAGGATAAGATATCAATGAAATATATTTTTATAAATAATGACTATAACTATTACTGGATAAGATTGCCTTTTTAACTATGTAATCTAGAACAATATATTTACGTATTGTTTTAAATTATTGTATTGTTGAGACGTTTTAGATTATTGTATTGTTATTGTTTTAGATTATTCATGAGAACTTGTATTATTTATGAATAATCATTGAAATTAAAAAATATATATATTAATGCATTCATAAATAAAACTAAGTTTTATTAAATAAATTGATGTTTTTTATTATTTTGTATAGCATATTTTGTTTGGCCAGTGCAACGATTACACGTGTATGACTCTGAGAATGCAAGTGGATGATATTTTATTTCGTAGAGTTATTGGCCAACTGGAATGTGGGATATACAGATGGAAATAGCTGAAACTCGGAATCACCTAGTGTGTCTTCTCTAGGCTGTAGGAACGATTCCAAAATGATGAAAATGTTAGTAGACGTTACAGTACAGGCTGCTCCCTAGTGACAACGCTGAATGACGTCTGGTATTTGGCAGTAACCACAAAAATGGAAAGAAATAAAAAAACAACAGAAGGAATACAGAAGCGGCGTTTAGGTCCCCTACTCTGCCAACTTGGCGATAAATGCACTAAGCGTGGTAAACCGGACGTTTTTATATCTAATGAGCTCTTTATGGCAACCTCAGGAGGAAATAATTTGCGCTTTTTCGTGCATGCTCATTAATTGGTTTTTTTCTTTTAGCATTTTCATTGGTCGTTAATTAGTTTCAGTTTGAAAAATCGGTCATTTTCATTGGTTGCTAATTAGTTTAAAATCATATTCCATTATCGCCATGACAACAGCGTTTTTGAAAACCCGCCGAGTTCGGGACCCACAGCACACTTTCGCCAAGTTGGCAGAGTAGGGGACCTAAAGCGCATTTTCACCCAGAAGCGGAATTGATGCTTCAATTATCGTCAGCCACGAGTACGACCGTTTCAAGACAAACCGTGTACAGACGTTTGGAATAGTATTGTTTATATGCTCCCAGGACTGTCAGATGTGCTCCACTCCCATGCGACATAATTCAACGTGGCCAGTGGAACCTGGAGTAGAGTGTATTCAATGTGGACACTGTCACAGTGGGCTTGTGTTATGTTTTCCGAGAAGTCGAGGTTTATGGTTGAGATCCGCACCGAGCTTACATATGGGAAATGCCCAGTTCCAAATAGACAGCATTATTGAACGCCAATGTTATGCTGACGAAGGAATAATCCTTTGGGAAGACATTATACTGGGCTGGTTTTCATGTTCAAATCGGAGCTATGATAAACCAAATTTATCGGGACATCTTTCTGAAACAACATGTCAGTGATTAAGGGATGTCTAAGCTCTGAATTTGCATTTATAGATGTCAATGCCCATCCTCACCTTTCCAACATCGTCAACGACTGTCTTCTTTTGGAAGATATCAGCTGTATGGAATAGTAATATTCTCATCGGACTTGAATCCTATAGAACATGTGTGGGACATACTTGGAAGACGAAACGCAGCTTATTTCGTACAGACCTTCTTAGCGTATTGCATGCAGCTCATTAATTTGGTCCTCAGCATGCCTCAGGGTTTTAAGGATTGTATTTCCTCGTATAGGAGATATATGATGTATATGAGACTAGTGTACCAAAAACGTACTTCTCAGCTATTTTACGGGTTATATGTGGTGTATAATTGTGGTTTGTAGGCCTAGTATCATACATGCCTCATTTTTGTTCTTTTTCATTTGTTTAATACATGGCATGAATAAATTACGCTTGTTTCATTTTTGCACTTAAGTTGCCGACTTCTGCATTATCCTTAACTTATGGACATGTGTGTGTATATTCTGTTGTATATAATTTTGCATATTATTTATAATATTTGTTTTGAATGTATAAATGATTTTCAAAATCTTTTAACAATTTTATTATGTGACGTATTGAAATTACTAGAAAATTCTTATTACTGTAAAACATTGTAATGTTTTTAATTTGAAATAATATTTTTGGAAATATTAGATTTAGGACTACATTTGGAAGTTAAAAAGCTACAAAGTAACTTTCATCTCTTGATTAAGACATGGATTATTTATTAATATTAAAATTATACTTGAAATTTATTACAATATATATTGGAATAAATTAAACTGATTGGTTAAGTATTTTGTACATAAAAATAATTCAAATGATTATCAGAAAATTATAAAATATATAAGTCATCCCAACCTATTTTAATATAACTTTTATACAACAGAAATATGAAAAACCAATAATAATGCAATGATTATTAGCATTATAGATTAAGCAACTATTTATTATTGCAACAGATAATATTATGCAACAGAATATATATAAGTTATATATATATATAGACTCACTCCCAAATTGGATGCACAGACTTTTCATTTTTTTAATTATCAGTTGGATAGTGAAAAATTAAATTTTTCTGCTATGTCAAGATAAATTTTATTATTTATCTTGACATAGCAGAAAAATATTTAGTGCTTAAAAAAAGTCATAAATTTTTAATCATCACATAAAAAAATTATGATTTCAAAATAAATGCCTTTGCTGAGTTTTGGGGAATTTATGAAAATTAATTTAAGTGATTTATGAATAACACAACAAAAGAAAGGACCCCATTGTTGGCATATTTTTTGCCCATTTTTTTAAAAACTTAATAATATTCCTCGAAACCATTTGACTCCAAAGAAAGTTATGTTATTAGGATGTGTTTTAACATTTCTATTTAACTTTTAATCCTCATACAATGGAATTATTCAGCTTCTGGTCTGACAACGTGTATTTATTTGCTAAAACTGAATTTGATATTATTTTTACGTTTGATATATAGTAGAAAACATTGATTTTGATATTAATGTAAATATAATTATTAAAATCTTTTGCTTCATTATCAGATGAAATTTTATTGAATGAAAAATGTATTTTCTATTGCTAAAAAAATCAAACAAGTTTAAATTTTAATTCTTACATTCATATTTAAAATCATTTTAAAAGAATAATTTATTAATATTTATACTTTTTTTCAGTCATTTGAAAAAGTGAAAAACAAAGTATTTATTTCGTATAAAGAGAGAATTGAATGATAGAAATGATAATAAAATAATGCAAAGGAATCTGAAACTGCATTTGTACTATGTTAGATATTTTCTAGTATTTATCAGAACATAATCTCTTAGAATAATTTAACAAGAAATTAAAATGAGTATCATCACTTATTCTCTGGAAAACTTTATAGTAAAATATAAAATATTTTACATATTTAAAGAATTTTTATATATTTTATAACTTGAAAAAATTTAAAAGTAAAAACTAATTGGTTTTAAAATAATTTTAATTTCAATCAAATTATAAAGTAATTCTTACGAAGAAAATTACAGAATTTAAATAAATATCATAAGATTGATAATAGATTGAAAAAAAATGTTTCAATTTTGATTTAAATCACATCAACAAAAATCGCAAACAATCGCAAAAATCGCGCAACAACAAAAATAATTCAAATATAATTAATTTTCTGGATAGACATTTTTATTTTTTTAATTTTCAGAAATTATTTTTTCATTTCTTTAATGCATTAAAATTATTTTATAGTACTGAAAACAGTAAGTATTTCTCATAATTTGTAAATAAATTATTCAAAACTCATTAGTCACTCAATGGTAACCTAAGAATTATGTGTATAATGTTCAGAATGTTAAAAATGAATTATTGAAATTCATGATTCTTTATTATAAATATAACCTTTAAGTTGTTAAAAAAATAACGAACTGTTTAAAATTTTTGATTTGTATTGGATATCAAAATATTTTATGTCATCATCAAGAGCTTAAACTTTAAATAGCATTCATAATAATTTCTAACAGAATTAATCTGGAATCTTCTAGTCATATAAAATTTACGCGCTTAACCTCGTTCATCATTTTGGAGGTTTTCTAAAGTTATCTTTTTTTTCTTTGGTTTTAGGGAAAGAGAGACCAATTAGTTATTCCATTCAGCGTCATGTGACAATGAATCGCATTAGATACTTCAAAGGGATTTATCCTGGGAAAAAAATAAGAAAAGGAAGCGCGTTCATTAGGTTGGAGGGAAAAAGAGGGAGATATTTTCCATTATTCAAAAACAGGTAAAAGCCCGGATGAGGGCTGGTTAGAAAGATGGGTTGCTTAGCAACATCTAAGAGGTGCTCACAGTATCTGCGCAGTTGCTTAATATTCCACTCTATGATGAATAACAAGGATTTTTCAATTCGAGCGTGATGAAAAATTTTATTGAATGTGAAAAGGTTAAACTAATGTATAATATTTTGCTGAAAATATAGTTGCAAAATGAGCAATTTTGTCATCTTCTGTCACAAATAAATTTTTATCAGAACAGAACATTTTATTTGAAAAGGATTCACTTCTGTTTTCATCTACTATCGGTACTCATAACTCTTACTTAGCTAAAAATATAGAAATAATATCATTGATCCATTTAATACATAATGTATTTGATCAAGATGGGTTTAATTTTATTAAAGATTTTGATAATTCTGAGTTCTTGCAGTCTTAATTTAGATATTCTGCATGCATTTTTATGTTTCAATTTATAATAGTTTATAAATATCATAATGTGCGACAACTTTGCAAAGATTGTTTAATCCACTGGCACTTTAAAATTTTACTAATTTATCTAATGCATTTAATAATACCCGTTTTCAATCACTAATAAAGTCCATTTACACTAATAATTAATAAAAAGAATACGTTTTAAATCTATTTACATCTACAAATTTGGTTTACAAATAACAATTTAACTTGGGTTTTAAATAAATAAATAAATAATAGAATTTTTTATTAAATTCAAATTATATTGTATATTTTTATTGTTCTACGTTAAAATATCTTTTTAATAAAACTATTAGACTAACTGACAACTGACAGTAAATTATTTGAAAATAATTGAAAGAATATTTAGATTTCTAAAAAAGAATTAAAAAATAATATAGATATATTTATATTGCACTAAAATGCGAAATGATTTCAGCATTTCCTAGGAAAAGCAATAGGAATTAAATTTACTAAAAATCTTTCGTTAATGCAGCTACATCACCAAAACTAAAAATAAAATTATTATGAGTTTCACCATGTGACGCATTATTCAGCATCCATCATAATTGATATTTCTTATTTTTATTAGTATGTTAAATTTGTAGATCACTGATACAATTTTAATAACAACAGAAATGATGTTAGTATTAATTTAAAAAAACAAATAATAAGATGAATAAAAATATAATAAACAGCAATAATCGTAATGTTAAGTAATACCACCATCATTTTTTCTTTAAAGATTATCACATCTATATCTTTTGGAAAAACTGTTGCGAATTGTTACACCTGTTTTACCCTAATACCCGGATAATAAGTAATTCACAAGGAATAAGCATGAGTTTTAAGGATAAGGATGTTGAAAATAATGCTTAGATAAAAAGCAACCATTTTAATTTATAATGTAGCAGGCTTTCGAGTGATGCATCCAGGGTTACTACAATAAATGATATAGCTATATTTGACATATAGCTATGAATGTATCCTGCATAATAGTTAATAAAATAAGTATTTTAGATACTAAAATTTAGGCTAATTTGTAAAGAAAGTTGATCAATAATATATAATATAATTAAAAGATATATTCTAATAAACATTAAAATATTGTTTTTTGTATGAAGTCTTTAGGCTACATTAAAAAAATAAATAGTACTAAGTATTTATTAAAAACTAATGAATTTATGCATTTTTAAAAATGTCTTATATGGAAAATGAATGGTAACAGTAAGGCATGGACTTCTTGTTTGCTAAAGAGAAAAGATATTTTGTTAACAAAAAAAGATATACCTTCGTTTGTGTAATGCCCCAGTCAAAACTAAAGTACGAAGAAGAAATCGCATTGTGGTTGTATATGCTTGCTATTCCAAAATACCATTATGCTGTCTCAATTGCAATAACATTTATTAATCGGAAAGCACACACACATTCTTTTATTTTTTAATTAATATTTGATAGCAATACTAATTTAAGGCTGTAAAAAATGTTTTATTAGATGTTAGAGAACATGAGAAAAAAATTTTAAATTAATTAAGATTTAATCAAAGAGAAGACGTTCCTCTTTTTTGAAAAAATAGATATTAAAGAGTAGAAAAACATCGAGCTCGAATGATATGTTAGGTATGTTTGCACCTTAAAGAGTTTAAAATATATGTTTGCTTTAATGAGATAGAGCAAGATAGATATTAATTCTCTTATTTAAGAAAACATTCAGGTATAATATGTAAGTTTTATTAACTTTCCTTATTTCAAAAGGAACAAATCAATATTATAGTATTGCATAGTTATAATCTTATAATGCTTAGTAATAAGAGACTAATTGAGTAGAAAAAAGTCTATTGATTGTAAAAAAATGTCTTTCAGCTCTGATAAAATTTATTAGTATAAGAATTATGACGAATAAATAATGAATTTTATCTAACAAATTTTAAGTTATCACAAAAATTGAGATTGACTTCTATAAAAATGTCTATATATCTTAGAGCAACTGTAGTTTTGCAAAGTGTAATAAAAGTTCTGTTAAAGTTAAATAAATATTTGGATTATTCTTTTTAAAATGATGTTTATATCATTACGTAAACTCAAAACAATTAAATTTTAATGCCACAAATGTTATTATTCTAATTTAGAGATTGAGAATTGGATTTTAAAAAATTTATATGGATTTTAATTAGCAACATTCATTTTTCAAGTATGCTTAATTTGTTTCATTTTTTCTTTCAGAAAATAATCTCAGTGTATATCAAATTATATCGTATTGTGACAAGAAGATAATAAAGAAAGTATTTTTAGTTGATTTTCATAAAATTTTAACAAAATGTACAAAAATAAATATAAATTCCGTTAAAATACAAATAAATTTGCTTTGTGAATAAAATTATGTGGAAACAGAAACATTATTTTGATATTTTTATTAAAAATATCATAATGAAATTCACTAAAGTATGAATATTATTTAGCTATTTAATGAACTTACTAATGGGTATAGAGCATATTAGTAAATTTTTTAGAAAGAGAACATTTATGTAAACTTAATTAAAAAACAAAAAATTTCTATAGCTTTTGGAATTAATATATTTTAGCTCAAATAATTATTGTAATGATTAAAATTTTACTTGAAGTCTTTTTAGAAGGAAACTTGTAAAAAATCAATCTCACTATTTACTAACAGGACGAAATATAAATGTCACAATTTTATCGTGTTTTTTCCACTGAGTTGTATATTCTAAGGTTGGACATTTTTGGTTGAGTCTTGAAAAATCTCGACTATTATTTTCTATTAAAAAATAACCAGAAATTCATTAAAATATAATTTTGTGATTGTATTATACAAATAACAAAATTGAGCAGAATTTCCTACCTGCATTACTTTAATTTTTAAAAGTTGTTTAACTTGTTTTCAACATTTGATAATTTGACATGACAATTTTTAACCTATATGTAATTCTAAACAATATTTTTGATAAAATGAAGTAGACCTAATTTATTTTAACATAAAAATTGTAGAATAATAAAATATGTTGGGATGATCTATTGGATAGTCAATATAAAATTAGAAAAATTTACTTGTACAATCGATATTACCAAAATGTTTACAATTTTGCTTATATATTTTGAGAAAAAATATTGTTTATAAAAATAGTTAATTTTGTTTTCAGTGTTATTTGTAAGTTAAAAATCATTTGTAAATTAAAATTGTCTTTATTAAGTAATATTGACTATCTTTTTCTAGAAATTTCAACTCCCATTCTCTTTAGTACTTTTTAATTGCATGTTTATTAAAATAAGAAAATAACATAAAAAATAAGGAAAAGAAGAGAACAATAATGAATTTCTTATAAAAATAAATATCATTATTTAATTTATTTTGTCCTTTCTTAAGAAATGAATTATTTTTTAAAAAATGACTTTAAAGTACTTCAAATAAATAAGGATGATTTCTCATTTTTACTGAAGTTAAAATAATTGCAATTTCTTTATTATATTGTTATTTATACATATCTAACATTAAAATAAAAATAAATAATAAAGTTAAAATAAAAATGAGGAAGTGTAATTTCTTCAAAATTTTACATATGAGAGAAAATGTTTTTAAAAAATGTATTTTAATTAAAATGTTTATTGTTAAATAGTCGTATTGCTAATTATTCAACCCCAATATAATCATGATCTGAACTTTTTAATGAAAACAGTTCGAACATGTTGCTAAAAATCTATGATTTTTTTGCATTCAAACACATAACAATCTTCTATTTAGATGAAAACGACAAGATAATTGTAATGATTTCGAATGCAGTTTCTCAAAATTATGCTTAACAGTAAATTGATGATTGTCACTTCAATTAATAAGATTCCTCCTCACTTAGTAGTAAATTCCACTTTACAGATGAAATTTACAGAGAATTATTCGGACTCTATTTTACTGAACACTGAGTTATTAGTATCAAAATTAGAGAAAATATTCTATGTATATAATTGGATGAAAATAAATCTAATTATATTATCTAAAAGCATTACAACCACCATTCACGATGTTTACTTGTTTTATTTTATTTTATAAAAGAAATAAATAAACGGAACGATATAAGCAAATGATAATGTCATAGAAAGTTGGTTAAAAATGAACTGCAATAAAATAAATAATATTTAAAATATATTACAATATTAAACTACTCCCATTTTATTTTCACTTATTATTAAATACTTTTATATGAAATAATTTGTAATAAATTTATTAACTACGAGCTATACAATAACTTGGCGAAAGAATCAATTAAATTAATGATTATGAATATATATATATATATAT
>JAPDSC010146213.1:614914-639269 GCA_026290005.1 Latrodectus geometricus | reverse complement strand
TGGTTAGAAAATTCTAATACCAACTGTGATATAAATGTCTGTGCATGCATACTGACAACTCTTGCACTGAATATTTATTTTTTTCTCGATACAGTGATGCCCTGAAGCAACTCGCCAGTGACCTGAAGCATTAACATTCTTAAATATAAAAATAGGGCAGTAGAAAAGAACTGGAAATCCTATATTATTTCCATTGTTACATTAAAATGAAATATCCTGATTTTTCTATGTAAAAGAATATGATTTCGTTTATATGAAACAATGGAAATACTATAGGAATTAATGGAAATCTTTGGAGTGTCCTACTTCTTTTTTTTTTTTAAATTTATTAAACCTTCTACTACTCAGAAGCTTGCTAGAGGATAGCTTGTTGTCATAACTATTTATTCTTATATTTGAATACAAACACTTTTCAGATGAAAAGAGAGAACAACTTGAATAACATTTTTTTATTACATTTTGTAACTTTTATTAAGGGATTTTACAAACTCAAAAAGCTTAAAATAAATTATTTTTATTTAACATTCATTCACGAGTGCTCAATTAAATATTTTGAAAAAATTAGATAAAGTAGAAAAAAAATCATATATAAGCATTTATGCTTAAGTTTAAAAATAAAAACATGTATTTATATATAAAAATGTAAATGATAAATAAAATAAACATTTAAATATTAAAGTTATTTTTCGTATATTATGATTAAGTAAAATAAGTTATAGGTGTTTCAATCCCAGAAAGCTTTGACAAATATTAAAAGCACATTTTGCTAAACATTTTCGTTCATACAACTTTCAAATTTTTACCTTAATTTGTTTTAGGTTAAATATAAACCTAAAATAAATTAAGATAAAAGTTTTCTTCAAAGAAAAGTTTATGAAAACGATACAAGACAAGAAAGGACTAAAAATGAATATAATTTTTATTATAATTAATGCCTTATAACATTCATATATATATTGGCCAGTACTGCATGGATTTACTACACTTCATAGGTTTCAACAAGAAAATTTTCTTTTCTAGTCTTTAAAATTTCCGTTATAAAGTCTTTTTTAATAAAAAAGAAAGGAAAATATGTATAAAAAGAAAATAACCATAAACAGTTCTAAACTAGGAAAAATGCATGAGGGAATTAAAAGGTATTAAAAATCAATAAATTTCAGCAGACAAAATTTCTTATTTTTAAGATTACTTTTTTTTGGAGACTTGTATAGATATAGATATCAAAGTATTTTAGAATATTTTTCACAGCAATAAAGAAGTTTTCCATTTAGAATATTTTATGATATTGGGCTGTAAAATTTACTATATTGGTATTTTAGAAGCAGAAAATTTTAAAATAATTATTTTATGAAGGTACCAAAAAATTTCTGTATGCAATGTATTGTAAGATTTTTATAATGTGTAATTCATAATTTTATCTATGAGAAAATTTTTCGTGCAGAACTTGTCGAGGGAGAAAGATTTACAAAATCCTTGATTTTAATTCATGAAAATGGATGTATATGAATTAGAAGTATTGTTGTCATTAAGTGAAAGTAACGGAATACAAACTTAATATTTTAACATAATAGCAACTTGATGTAAAATAAAATAACACTTTTAATTCTTTTACAATGACAAATACAAAATTTAATAATTAACGATTATCAACATTGATAATTTGTTTAAGCAAGGCTTTATTTCCAATATTTGTTCTTCTTTAACTACTCTGCCTTTAAGGATAAAAAAAATCACTTTCGTTAAATAGTAAAATGACGCAAATATAGAGATTATACGCGCTTTTGTTTGTCTGTTTTTCTTATGGCGTAAGTACCACCACAGTAGTATTCGCGTTGGTAAACTCCCAACTTAACTTCAGCCGTTACCCCTATGAACGAGAGTGGAGAAGGGGGGGGGAGAAGGGATTTTTAATACAAAATTGTTAGAAATATAAAAGCTCCCCATTAACTCCTAATCAATAAATTAATCAATGATGCACGAATTATTTTAAATATTGTATATTAAAAACTTTATTTCTATCTCTCTCTCTGATATATATACTTAAATTAATAAAAAATCAATGAACGAACGAAAGAACAAGAATATGAACATGTAAGATTTTATCTTTTATTTGCTTACTTGTATAGAATTTTCAATTAAAAAATTATTTGATAGTATTAATTGTCATATTGAAAACACATTTTAAGACTGGCTAAAGCAATTTTATTTGAACATTGTCATTAAATACCAATGAGCACAAATATAAATTCACTTGTTGCAAAAAAGTAACAATTTATTCTTATGACTTTTTTTTATGGAGTAGGAACATCTGCTACTTTTTTTTATGTATTCTTTATATTTGATCAGCAGAATCATGAGTGCTTACTTTAGTATTTTTCAGATTCAGAGTCAGTCTTTTTATGCATGCATGAATTTCCATATAATCTGTATTTATATTTTATAATGACAATTTTCTTAATTTATAAGGAAATTTCAATTTAATAATGTATATGTTATGAATTTTTCTTAAATCTAATTGAGAATTAATTTTATCTACAAATACGTAATTATTTACTAACTGATCGCACTATTATTATCTATTTTCCCCATTCATATTATTTATTTTTTATCTGTTACGATACGAATGACTATTATAGATAAATTTCATTAAAAATATTATTTTCTAAAATTTTCAAAATTTATTAGAACAATGCACAGGATGGTAGCGTCTTAAGAAATAAATACAATAAAATTACTTCAATATTGAGAAAAAAAAATGAATGTAAAGATTTCACAGTAAAATAATTCATTATTTAGAAATAAAAATGAATGAAATTTAAATAAAATCAAATTATTCTTAGTAGAAAAAAAAATCATTCGATTATCTTTTAAGAATAGATTTTACTTTTGCAAGTCATTAAAAAATATTTTAACAAAAAATCATACAATGTTTCCATTTTATATCAATTTATCAGACCACCACCATTGTTCTCAAACATCATTAATATCTTTCACATTATTGTGAAAACTGTTAGCTAGATTTCGATCTTTCGCCATAACCTTTCAGCCAAAACAGCGTCAGTCGACCAACTCGCGGGGCGAAGTCAATTATGAAATTGGCGAAAATATTTGGCACCCTTTTCTTTTTTAAATACATTCTAATTCTTCCGAGAACTCTGCAGTGAAGCTCTTTTCCCCTCGCGAGGCATGCTGGGTGGAAAGAAGATAAAAACGCAAACCGAGCCGGACGGAGTTTAATAGGTTGGGCCGTTGAATTCTAGACACTGTCTCAAAATCAAGCCGACGTAGGTAAACTCGGAGCAATCAATCATACTGACAGATCAAGGTCAGCGCCATCTAGTAGTGGATCTCGCTGCTAATGAGCCAGCCCTATCCTATTCTAATGCGTTTTTATCTGCAATTTTTTTTCTTTCGTTTCTTTCTCCCATTGTTTTTGCGTTTGTCCATGTAGTTTTCTCCAGAACTGAAAGTGAAGTTTAGGAAGTGCTCTTTTTCTTAAAAATCTAAATTAACTAAAAAATAAAATATCAGTAAAAAAACCTCGAGGAGGAGGTAAGATAGGTGTGCTTTACTCTGAAAGTAAATGAATTACTTCTCGGAAAAGCGTCAATCACACTTCCTCGATTTTGTTAACTTTTGGCATAACAGCCATGTACATTTTAAATGTATTTCTGTAAGAATTAAATAATATTCACTAATAAACTCAGGCGTTTTTTAATAAAAATATCTCATCTGTCCTGTTCATTTAGTTTCCAATTTTAAGAACGGTATTTGAAGGTATAAATAGGTGCAATATAACCATTTAAATTAAGTTTGTAGTTTTTTTTTTTTTTTTTTTTTTTGGCTCATCCATGAATAAATTGTTAAACGAAAGAAGTATTTTGAATGCTTTCCTTTTGCTTCGAGGTATTTTGATAGAAATTGCTTTCTAACTTTTTTGGAATTTGTAATGTATATAAATATTTCAATTTACTGTTTGCCCATGGAAAATAACTCTACTCCAAAACTTGACACTCTAAAGTAAATTTCGGAATACTGTAGTCATTAAACTCTGATATGGGAGTCGAACTTACGAAATACTGAACTGTAAGCTAAAATGGGTGTTATATTAAAGAAATATGAATTATTGTTTTAATTACTCTGTTATTTAGCTTGTACGTTTCCTTATTTATGCATTAGTAACTTAATATTTTGAGAATTTTTATTTTCTTAGATTATATTTATAAGTAATTTAAGAAAAGAAAGTTTAACATATAAATTCTACAAAGATATTCTCTATCTAAATTACAATAAACATTGAATTTTTTAAATTACTCGTATTTCTTTTTTAGAAATTTTTTTTTTCAAATTACATTGTATATCTAATGTAATACAATTTAATTAATGTAATATTTACTTTTATTCTACTTTTTGAAGAAAAGGACATGAATTATCGTAATATGAAGCAAACCAAGAGACTATAAAAAAACAATTTTTAAACAAAAAAAAACCTGTAAAAATTTTTGTTTATAGTAATATTTGTGAATAGTTTTGCTAATAATTTTCATGAAATATTAACCTCATTTTAACATAAAAATGACTTCTGAAATTCATTTAAAAATAACAAATAAATATATTTATTTTAAGCAAAGAAATTGGAGAAATATTGTTTTATTTAAATTGCATTCAATAATTTTCATAACTCTGAATAACTATTTCAATGTTCTCTCTGAATGAATTCTATTAATTTGTTTTAAAATTTTTTCATTTTTTAAAAGAAAAACTCAACTTCTTTAAGTTTGCTTTTGAAATCGCATGCTTAAATACCTTATCTCTTTTAAAGTATTCGAGAAACTTTGTTCAGCTTTGTTACAAAATATTCTATGCCAAATGGAGGCTTATCGAAAACACTTTACTTATCATTTCAGGGTCATATCTAAAAAAATTTATTTAAAATATGCACCCATTTTATTGAAAGTTTTACTTGTTGTACTTTGTATTAAAAAATGTTGTACTTTGTATTAAAAGATGAATTTTTTGTTAAAAATAATTTTTTATACTTGTTGAATTTACACTGCTGATTGATATTTTTGAAAGGACCTCATTTTTTTAAAAAAATCAATATCCTCATTTTTTTTTTAAAAAAAGTTTTTTTTTTCAATTTATTTAATATTGAGCATAAAATATTAGTTTTTTTTTCATTCTAAATTATGAAGCAGTTAACAGTTTGTTTATTGATTAACTTATATGTAAATAAATAGAAGTTTCATTTTTCACTTTTTTTTTAGAAATTCATTACATAATTTTTTAATTGTTCAAAAATTTTTGCTAACATTTTGAATTTTTTATATATTCCTTCTATTTATAATGATTTGTCCGACATGATTATATTTTTATCATACTATGCATATAAATAATTTTGATGAAGTGAAATTTATTTCAAAATATCAAATTTACTAGTCATTTCGACTCAACAAAGAAATATAATTAAAAAATAATTTGAATTAATTTAAAGGCACCAAAAATCAATTTTAGAACTAGATAATCATATTTTTAAGAAAAACTCTTTTATTTATTAATTTAGTTTGAAAATTTGTTTACAATTTACTTTTAGCCAGTTATTTATTTATTGCGTGTTTTAAAGAAATAATTCTATTTCTTTTTTGATTGAAATTGATTGAACAAATTAATCAAATCGACTATATTCATCAATGAGTTTCAATATTGAAATAATAATTGCATAAAAATAAAAGTTTGATATTTCATTGAAATAAATCACATATGTAGTATTATTTTAATCACTATGAAGAAATAGTCTTATATTTCTTTTTTTATGTAGTAGCAATTAACTGTCAAAAAAAATCTCTCTTTAATTCCACAGACGAGTATTATTAACTTTCCTTAAGATATTTCTTTGTCCTTTTTAAAAATATGATCTAGAGAAGTTTTAAATAAAAGTACACTCTCTTTGACAGTGCTTCAAATTATCGATGTTTTTTTGCCAATTATATAGGAATCATAAAATTTCCTCGCCAAATTGGAAATAAAATAGTGGCAGGTGATAAGAAGAGAAATGTGCAGAAGAATATCACACTATTGCGGCCACCCAGGAATAGTCGTCTGCTTCTTGTCTAACTGGGCTGCTTTAATCATCTGTATTATGACTCTCTCTTTTTTTTTAATTTCGTTGCAACCTGTGGTTGATAATTATTGGAATAAAAAAGCCCGAAGCTAACACCTGCAAAGTTAACATGAATGTGTATTTAATACTTGTTTTCATATCAGTGTCAACTGTTTATTAAATCTTATGATATGTATTTTTAAAGAGGATTTTATAAATGAATAGAAGAGAATCATTCATTATATTCTTAAGGCATTTTTCAAGATTATACATATACATATATATTTAAATGAGTTTTCGAAACACTAAAAAGCAATTCCAGTAGTAAACTGAATCCGGTATACTTAGCTGAATGACGTCATATAAGAACGGAATATTATTGATGGAAAAAGCGAGAAGTACAAAAATAGTGCCGCATTTTAGCAATAGATGACACTGTAAGCGTCAGAATAAGTAATAAAATTATCAGTCATGCCATGACATGTTGTTGTTGGTATAAAACGCCAGATATTTCCTCATTTCGAGTCTAAGAAGTTCACCAGGATTATCTCTAAATGAAGCATCTAATTTTACTTGTAAAGATTATTTATAAGAACGAAGATTGTGCACTATTAGCTCTCCAAAAATTTCAGACACTCAATGCTACGGAAAAAGGCATTGGATTAATACCTGTCATAGGTGTAAAGAAAATGATTTATAAATTTAAAAGAACAGGTTTTTTTAATGTGTCATCTGATAGTGGAAGAAAACGAATTGATTCGTAGTTGAAGAAATAACCACAGCAAAGTAAGAGAGGTCGTGCGATGGTGTGCAACCGTGCAATGCACTGGGAATTGTCCAAAAACTAGACTTCTTTGTAAGCAATTTGCATAAACTTCTACAAAACATCCTACATTGCTATCCATACAAAATTATACGCGTGCACCTGTTGCTTTCTGTTGTTGTTGTTGTCGTGTCCAAGTTAGTGAAGATTATATTGAGCCAAAGGCATTGACAACAAGTGCCATCGGCTATAAAGGAGCCTGTTGGCTATAAAGGATGTCCTGTGGTGGTTCTTCAAGTTAAGGAAGAGAGGCAATAATGACTTGACAGTCGAAGATGTGAACTGGGGTTAATTAAATTTGAGAACAATTTCTGCAGAAAAGGTAGGATCTTGAGTTTGTTATCTGGAGATATTTTCATGCTCTGTACTGGATGTAATGGACTGTACGAAGTCTTGGTATGATAGAAGGCACGTTTCTTGTGCAATTTAGTTCTGGGATGAAAGGCCTTCTAAAATGCTGATCAAAAAGTCTGCGTTTGGCAAAGGCGTTCACATCTTCAGTAGTGATAGCGAGAGACTGATCCAAATCTCTAGCTTCCTTAGCAAGGATGTCAGTGAGCTCGTTTCCCTCAATGCCCACGAGGGCAGGGATCCACGGGAGCGTACATGATTTGTTGATTTGGCTAAGAAGAGTGTTGCTTTCTAGGATGAAATCATCAAAAAGAGAGACTTGTGCTTTAAAATTTATTGCTTGCCTGCAAATGGACAACGAATATTTCATGGCCAAGCGAAGCCAATTTCCATCCGAAAGGATGTTCAATACACAGAATTGACAAATATTAGCAATAGAAAATCTACTTGTAAATCAACCGCCATTATTTAATTTTGAAAAGTTTACTGTGTAGTACTGGCTTGTGCTTCATCATTAATCATACTATATTTGGCCCAGGAGATAGATGTTTTTGGTCTTGTTACCAATACTGTTACTGGTAAGCGCTATGAACTACATTATTCCAGCTTTTCAAGAGCGTAGATGTGTTGATGGAGTCATTTTTAATTTTTGTGCAAAATAATCTATCGCCGCAAATTATAAACCCAGTGAATTAGTTACGAAGGCGATATTTACAAATTCAGTGGAATTTCAGTCGTTATTTTCCTACTACCTGGCCCTCCAAGCCATCTGATCTTAATCCGTATGATTTTTGTCTGTGAAGCATTGTGAATGTTGCTGTGCTCACTACCTCAATTACAAAGTTAGCTGAATTGAAAATTGTTGTTCATCATTCTGAATGCGACTCAGGAGATACTTCAGAATGATGTGCAATGATTACTTTCATTAAAAGTGGAATATGCTGTTTCTCGATTTCATCTTGTCGTATCAAACAGTGGACAGCATATTAAACATGTTTTGGGTCAGTCTCATAAAAGTTAAAAACTTATTTAATTAATTCTTTTTATGTTTGGCCTCAGGAGAATTAAAAATATATTTTCCCGTCATATGTAATATGACCTTAGTGTGGTGGATAGGCATACGTAACTAACAATATCACCCTTGTACAGTCATGTATTTTAAAGAGTACAGATGGCTTAACGTGTAATTTACAGCTTATACGTAGTTTTACTATTCATTTGTGATTTGTAGTTGGACCATTTAAGCTAGGATGTTTGCAACGCCATCAGTTTTAAAATTGAGAAATATTTTGTTATACGCAAACACTTTTCCCTTCAATAATATTCGAATGTAATTAATTTTTTATAGCCCTTTGAAACTTAAAATTTAATTATAATCACATACACATATTACGAATATTTTATATGTATTGGACACAGTCTATTATCTATGAAAAATCTTTTAGAAAAGCAAGATGTGTGATGCGCATTCAAAATGTATTCATAATAGAGCGTTTTTTGATATAGAGAAACTTTGTAGAAAAATATTATTTACGATACGAAAAGTATATTAATATTGTAAATAATATTATAGTGTTAGCATTGTGTAAATATATAAATTATTACTGTTGCATCTAATTTATCGAAATTTTTTTTTAATAACATGAGCATTTTTCCTAGTTGTCTCAATATTCTAATTATAAAATTATATTAAATATTTTATTACTACAAGTATTAAATAAAAAATTCATATATATTAAAAAAACTGATTAATTTTATTTCTTCAAATCCCAAAGATTTGTATATATTTTCAATCAGCGTTTTTTAAATTATATGTTAATCAAAGTCTTTCATTACTGAGAATTTTCACTTACAATTTGAAATCTTAAATGAGAGAGAAATTAAATAGAATATCACGACATGTTATTATATGCCTTCTCTTGTTAACTGCAGGTATTAATTAGACAACTTGCCCGTAGTTTTGAAATATGAACAAATGACGATGTCTATATTTGTGATGGAATATTTTTATTTAGTTTTATCAAAACGTATGGACATTCACCTCTCTAAAACCTTTTTAAACATACCTTTATCTTCTCGGCATGGTCTTTGATTAGACAATGTATCGAACCCTAGGGAGAATGCCTTTGCCCGATAAATTATTTAAATCCAGGTTTAATACTAAATTATTTAAATCTGTAATGCATTTCCAATAGTGTCAATAATTTAGCAACATTAAAGAAATTTTGTACCATCAAAGGTATTTTGAATAAATTTTAAATGTATCTCAAGAAATTTATCCAGGAAGATTTCTGCTTCCCCGTCGTCCAATATCTTACCATTTTTGAGCGCCATCCTTAAGGTTCATTGAATTAAAATACTCAATAAAGTTGTAATTATATTTTCACAAAACTTTTTTTTGAGAAAAATTATGCTCACAAAACTTTAATGGTTATACTAGTGTATTGCAGTCTTTTGATTTGAATAGAATATATTTCCTTTTGAAAGAATCACTATTTAAAGAAATTTTTGATTGTTCACAAAATTTATGCTATTTCACTTTGCTCTTCATTGCTTTGCTAGGAGTGGTAAAGACAGTTAATAAATTAGCTGGAGAATAAATTTAATTAAAGTGCAAACATCTGCCAGTAGTTTCATTTAATTTTCTCTTTAGTGATATAGTTGAAATGTTAAAATTATTATATTTCTTCAAAAATCTTTTAATTGAATCCATTTGAATTTTTTCCATTGAAACTTTCTTTTTTGCGGACTTTTTCTTGAATTTAACATGCAAAATTCAAAGGTGAATTCAAAAAGTCTACGTCCTAAACAAATATTATGCATAAAATCTGACAAACTGATTTCATGTCTTTGTGTAATAATATAATATCTAAATACATTTTCGCATAAAATTTCAAATTTAACAGTCTTGACTCCTTTTCTTAAAGCTTGGGAAAAAAATTTTATTACACTTTAACAGTAAAATTTAATGCATAATTTGGTATTTGTGTTATAAATTAATGCATTAATTTTGTGAATAATTTAAGATTCATTCCTTAAATATTCTTACTAAAGAATTTCATTTACAATTTTACAGTCATAAAAAAAAATGAAGGAAATTTAAAAACTATGGTACTTTCATAGTTTTACTTGTATTTATATACATTTATTTATTTTATGTGCTTAGTGATTATATTTTTTAATTGTACTTTCAAGAAGAGAGAGAAAGAGAATTATATGCACGTTTATATTACAATTTTTCATTATTAGAAATGCATATCGTATTTGAGTTTTATGTCATTCTATTTAATATGAATGGTTATGTAGATATAAATATGCCTTTTCTATAATTTATGAAATAATGCAATTATTTGCCGAGTAACATGCATAATGCATTATATCCAGTGATGAAACTCATAAAAAAACGTTCGAATCATAACTAGAATCAATAAAGCGCTTAAAGTAGAATGTTCTGTTTCGATCACGTCAAAGACTATTATGTCAATAAAACTCGTACTCGTTGACTAATCATGGATAATCTCTCTACTGGAGGAAGAGGGCTTCAAGTGTCAATCTTAACATTAGATTATGATTTAAAATTTCAAAGCTTTGTCATCTCAGCTAACATTTTATCCGCATACCTACAGTTATAGTTTACTATTATGTTGCACAGATACATAAATGTAATGGATTTTCCTCTGAACTGCTGATTTTATATGATCTTTTTACATTTAAATTCCATCTGAAACGATCTAGCGAATTAAATAAGGTGCACCACTTTTTGTACCGTAATTTTCTAAAAATCAAATAATTTTAGTTATAGATCAAACTATTTCAGAAAATCTACTTAAATAAGATTTTTCCAAATATTCCAATAAATATATTTATTATTGATACACATTTCTATGTTCTAATTTCAGATTCATGAAAAGCTCTTTTATTTCGTTTCTAAATAAATTTACCTTACAAAGTAATTGAATGATGTTGTTGCAATTTAAGACTAAAAAATATCATTTTGAGGAAAAGTTGATAAAAATTACAATATTAAATAATATCGTTAAAGTGAATACCTTTGAATTTAAATATTGGTGCATCGTCTTACGAAGTAAGTATACGTTTCTTCCCGTTTAATTAGGTAATTAGTTTTCACCATAGATATTATAAAGATCTGATAATTCTAAAAGTGCTACTTAGTTTAGAGGTGTATAACTTTACCGTAATCTGATAAATGGTACATCACTAACCTCTGAAGAATAAAGTTGATCAGCGACTTTACTATGTTTACATTCAATATTATGATTTGAATGATGGAGAAATAACCTCCATCATTCAACATTAAGTTCAAGCTTTTTATCAAAGTTATTTTAAATCGCTTTAATTACCTCACTTGTGTTTCACATTCTAAAAGTTGTAAATATTTAACAATTTTTTTACATGGAATCGGGTAGTGTAATAATTTATTTGTAGCTATTCAGGACAAATAATGCAATTAAATAAAATTTGTGTTTCATTCAGAGTAAAATGATGATTTAGTTTTTATTTTAAATTGGTTTCCTATTCTTTTGTATTGTTGTTTCTTATCCTATCTGCTTAGCCATTAGGATCCAGAAAACATTGAATTGATAAAAAGACTAAAACAAAAAGAGGACTTCGAAAAAATGTCTCTTTTTCAAACCCTAAGTAGGAAAGTAGATGATAAGGGTTAAAATGTGTGATACTAAATTTCTTACACATGGAGGAGATCATGTTTTCTCGGTCAATTCTAAAACATATCAGTCTATGAATCTTTTGAGTCTAGATAACGCTGTCTGCTATACACGACTATCTTTAAAAGTGACATCAATTCCTGGTTGCATAACAGCCATGAGTCGGGGAAAAAACACCAAGAAGAAGCAATTGTAAATTTGACTGTTGAGGAGACTTCAAAAACATCAGAGTACTAGATGTTAAGGCCATTAATTTCTCTCCTTTGCTCATGTATCAACCAAATCATTCTCATTGTGCGAAGGGATCCATTGTAGGTGTATTTAATGGCAAGATAAGTCTTTTAACAGAGATCGAAGCTCTGTCACCAATACGAGACCAGTCTTGGATGTATTGGATAAAACTACGACTGCAGGTCATAATCCAAGTATCTTTATAGTTTGTGCAGAAATCAGGAATCTGAAGACCTTTCAATTGCATTTTGTTCTGAATGGAAAATAGAGCAGTGGTCTGGATTTCTAATTTTTATGCTATAGCTACTAAAAGGTATTTTAAAAATGATACTCCTACCCCAATTCCCATTTTTGTTGCCGTCGTTGTAAATCTGAAGGACATTAAAGGGAATGTCATTGAGTGTTTCCAGAGTAATCTGTCGAAAATAAATGTTGTTCTTCCTCTTCTTCTTCTTCTTTTTTTTTTTTTTTTTTTTTTTTTTTTTGAAAAAGATAGTAAGTTTTGGTGAAAATAGATACCAGGAGGACTTTCTGAGAAACCAGGAGAATAGATACCAGGAAAATTTATAGCAGATTTTAGAGAGGGGTTCTCAACTTTGGTGTTGTCTATAATAAATGAAATAATTTATTGTAAAATAAATAAAAAATACAGTTATAAATTATATATTAATTTTAAATGTGTAAATTAATAATTTTGTGATGCGTATTTTTTATATCAAACTTCATTGATAAATCTTAATGTTGAAATTTTTTCAGTCAAACAAACAGAACTTAAATTTAAATTAAACAGAACTTAAATGAAAATTATTAAAATTGGCTTATTAATTTACAAAAGAAAAATTTTTTATAAATTAAATGTTTGAATAGGAGCTACAAAAATTTCAAAAATCAAAATAATTTAATAATTAATTAATAGTCACATTAATTTTCACCATTAATAATTTAAATTGGTTTGGTATAGTCTCACTTTTTTAAATTTAGCACATATATTATAATTAAAAAGTTAATTATTTCTTCAATGTTCAGAAAAATTAAGATGAAAAATTATTAATTATTTTCTCGGAATAATGACTAATTTATTGATTTAAATTGTAAGTGAAAATAGTTAAAAATGAAAAACTATTTAGGATTAAATTAAAGAATAAATTGTTACCGAAAATGAATTTTTAATGTATTTTTCCAAGTTTTAATGCAATCTGAAAGAAAGATTGAGTTAGTAAATGTGATTTATTTTTTATGTTTTAATTTTTTTTTTAAATTTATACTTTTACAAAAATTGAAATGGCGATAGACCCATATTAAATAATGATTTAAGTAAGCAACAATGTATTTTAAGAAGATAGCCTTAAAATTTTTCATAAAAGGTTCTTGATATCAGTGAAAGGAGCACGCAGTTCAGTAAAAAAGTCATACATATGTAAATGTCAGGAACAAAATGTAACTGGATTCATGAATGTACGCTAAACGCATACAATTGAAGTACGATGTTCAAGACTACAATGAAAAGATCGTTGGAGACGCAATGGTAAACATTCGCTGAAACTACAAGAGAGTTCTTTCTTGAAATATGGCTGTGAAGTTGAAGAGTTTGGAATCAGCTAAAGTGTCGTTTCACGTGTTTGGAAAGCCTTCCAAACTATAGGTATAGCTATTTTGGATGGAAGTTCCCATTAAAACAACTGCAAGATATATCGTCTTGCTGGCGTAAAAGCTGGAAACACCTGTCAGCAAGCGCCTTTTCTAAACAACTTTGTAAAGCAACTTGTTGGTGGCAAGTGTCTCAATTTACTGTGTTCAGACACATTCACAAAGGTTTGCTCCCCATCCTGGATGCTGCATCTCATTGAAAATTGGCCATTATTTAGAGTGATGTAAAGAACACAAAAGCTGGACATTTCATCAATCAAGGCGTGTTCTCCTTACGAATGAGAGTCGTTTCAATGCAACAAGCGGTTTTTAATGTCAATTGATTTGGAGTGGGGCACAATTTCATCCCAGCAACATCACGGAAAGTGACTATTACGGTAGTCCTGGAATTGTCGTCTGAAATGGTACCATGCTGAACTGGCTGAATCAAGCCCACCTTTTTGACAGAGGTTCTGCAACAGGGAATCCTTATTGTAAGGAGGTGATCCTCCCTCAGATGAGACAGTTCAGAAGTGCCATTGAAGTAGACTACATTTTTATGAATGTTAATGAACGGCGACACCAAGCTCCTGCTAAATGATAAATGAAAAGTTTTTTGAGATATAGTTAATAATATTAAGTCCCATTATAAATAGAATATTAATATTATTCATTCACTAAATTTTCAAAATGAAATTTTTAAACTAAGTCCTGAAATTATTTCAATTGTTTTGAATAACTGTTCGAATATTCTTCATATAAGATAAAGATCTTGGAGAAACTAAGATGAATGCTTATAAAATAAACAAAAAGTTTTTTACACCTTGTTTTTTTAAATTAGAATTTTTACGCATTTCTTTTTTGAAATTTTTTCAGCTCATTCTCCTTTTGATTAACGCACAGTGATCAAACAATTCACGACAATATAGTTTGATAACCAAATATTTACAATATTAATAAAATACAGTACTTATTAATAAAATTGTAAATTGTATTAATAAAATACAATAAATAAAAAATAGCTCTTCATAATTTTTTTTAAGCATTTAATGTATGAATCAACTTAATATATTGAATGAAATGACTTAGTGATTTCTTTCGCTATTATGTAAATATTTTGTAATAATGATGGTAAATATTTTGTAATAATGATGGTAAAAATTCAATTATATTCTTAATATTACGAAACATTGTAGTCTTAAGTTTAAGAAAATTTAAAATTCATCTAATTTATCTTCTTAATTTTATTTTCAAATGAAGTATGACCAGTGAAGTTGAAGAGTTTGAAATCAAGAAAAGTTTCGCTTCTGTGCCGTTCAAAACGGAATTCACCGTAGATAATTATGCCTATAATAGAACTGACCATGCAGCTAATTTTATATATTTCAATCAGTTGAATCAGTTACTAGAATTTGCAAGAAGTTTAGAACAAATCCTTATTTTTAAACTTTGATTCTCATAATCTTTGTAAAAGATTGTTAAAAAAAGAATTATATAGAAATATATGAGTTATAACTAAATAAAGAATGAAACATGTTTTGTTTTAAATAAAAAATATTACAAAAATAATAGAAATTCCGTACTGGAAACAATTTTAATAATAATAACTAAGCGATTGGAACAATTTGATAATTGCTTTCTGTAGTTTTGAATACACTGTTGATGCGAATATTTATATCAATTAAACATAAATAATTTTATAACAATAAAAATTTGTAATTCGAAATTTCTAATTAAAATAAGATATTTGTATCTGGCGGTATAAAATGAAAGGCTATAGAGTTTGTAGAAAAAATAAGGATGCGTGTTAGTGTTTTTTCTTAGAAAATTTTTTAAATAAAATAATTATTTACGGAAGGCTAAACAGCAGTCATTGTTTTATGTTGTGAAAACATTTTTGCTGGATGACATTCTGCCCTGGCAAGCAGAATAGCACTAACGTTTAATTTTAACAGAGGTTATAGCCCCACTAAAATGTTAGAATGTCAATATTAAATGCATTTATTTTTGCAACTACTGCTTATACGTTTCCCTATTCAGCTAACTTTTATATGTGATAAAAAAAAGAAAATGAATAAATCACATAATTAATAATATTATTTATAATTATTATTTACAAAATTGAATCATATACAAATATGAAAAAAATCAAAAATGGAATTAAAATAATTTACGACTTTTATATACTGGAATTTGTATTTTACAAAATTCTTACTTTTCATCGCTGAATTTTTCCTTATTTCTTTTTTCATCATTGTTATGATTATTATAGTTAGATGCAAAAATGTTTTATTTATGTTCGTATTGTTTTGTTCACAATCTTGTTATTTCTGGGTACTGCACGTTCGTTATATTTAACTCTTTATAACAGAAACATGAGCATTCTTTTTGTCTGTGTATTTCATGTTGTTGTGATGCAACTCCCTGAATTATGGTTTAAACGTTTGAGAAGCTGTGGAAAGACACGCTAAACTATTCACAGAGCTTGAAGCTTGAGCGTGTTTTATATAATTTATATTTCTGTTTGGTGCTGCGTTAGAAGCATACATTTAGAATGCCATTTGAGACCACATCTTGGTTAGGAAAAAATATTCTCTTTCTGCATTGCCCTAAAGCATTTTCATCGCCCTCCATTTATTGAAGATAGCAAAAAATAAGTAATAGTAAACAGCCTTTTTGATTTCAGTCCCCCCCCTTCCTAATTTATAAATGGAATGAAAACGCCTGTCGAGCAATCGGACGCGGTGCTAATGTTACAACTTTAAGCACATTGTTTGACTCTTTAAAAATCTAAGCAATAGAATCAAATACTAGCTTCTTTTAGAAAGTTTTCTTGTAAAGTTTTTGAATAAGTCTGTAGAATGTTTTATTTTGTGTTACTTGTGCTGCTCGAACTGTCTCGTTGGATGCTTTTCAAATGAAATGCTATCTTGTTCCGCTAACTATAAGACAAATGAATGGGGACAACGTCCTCTGATACCTTGCTTACTTTTTTATGTACTTTTTAACATAGATTTTTTTTTATTCAGAGATGTCACAAAATAACTATTACAATGCTTCAAACAATTAAAGTTATTTAAAGCATTGATTTCAAAATAATTAAAGATTGGTACAATATGTGTGAAGATTGTTACGGGATGAAGAAAACAAAGAAATCCACTGCAAGCTTTCTTTAAATGGTTCTTTAGGACAGTTTTTTCTTTGGCAGCTAACAAGCGTTCTTCTGTTAAAAACTTATTGAGTGTTAAAACAGACAATGCTTTCCTGTTGTTTTGGTGTGAATAATGAAAGGTAACAGTTCAGTTCAAATTACCTTTTGTGAATTTATTTGGCAAGATGACAACTGAAAAATGATTAATTAAAATTATTCACAGAGGAATCTTATTTTCAGAAAAACATATTATGTAATTAAATACAATGTAATAATCAAATTTACCAAACTGGGAAATATATTTGAGTTTGTCATGCAATATTTCTTGTAATATTTAACTTAGAATATAAAGAACTCTTATGTAATATTTAAACTTTATATTTAAAAATTAATGAGTTTTATTTCAATTTCATTGAATGATTTTCATTTTTATCCACATATACTATTGCATATTTATAATAAAAAATTGCATTTAAAGACAAAATAGGAAATCTAGTAACAGTTCCTAAGAGACTTCCAGGAGTTGAGAAATAGATTAACTTCGATAAGCTGTAAAATTACATTTTTTTATATCATAATTTTGATCAGGACTATTTTTTTAGGATACTTATAGCTCCAGTCCCCAGACATTTGTTTTGTTAAATCTTATTTATAGTTGTTACTGCTTTAAAATTTAGAATTATATATATATTATAATTGTAAGAGCAGAGTTAGATTAATTTGTGTGTCTAAGTATTGTTTGCAAATAAATGCATAAGAATTTAATATTGTATAAAAATAATATAAGACAAGAATAACAAAAATAAAATTTGACTTTTATGTTCATATATGATTACAAAACTAATTTTGGAAGAAAATGAAAGGAACTAACTTTACAAGAAATAGAAAAATATATTTCCTTATTTAATAGGGAATTTTTTTCATTAGATTTCTTAATGTCCAAGGATCATAGCAGCTGAGTTGTTAATACAACATTCAAAATTCTTTAGTCAATGGAGTGTCCTTTCATTTTTCAAATTAGTTTCACCGATTTATTTACAAGCATAAAAAATTAGAATACAATTTACAAAGGGCCAAATTAATCTTCAATATCAATAAAAACAGTATTTTCTATCTCTCTGTGCCTAATGTTGAGTCTTTAAAATGTTTTAATAAGTCATTGACATTAAAGATGATTTCTAATGCCAAACTACTCAGTTTGAAACTAAACATATGTTGAGGTAAAATCATAAGGAGGTGCATCTGATGGTAACTTATTAGCTTTAAATTATGTTATTTTAGTCGCAATTTGTTATGTGGAATGATTAATTGAATATAAATTAATGAGAGTTTAATATTTATTGTAACTGTGCAGATACATTATACATTTAAGTACGAGAAATTTTGTCTTTCTGTAAATTCATCAAATTAAGTAAAATCCTTCTAGTCTTAGTATCACTTATTTATATAATGCCCAATAGAGGAATAAGAAATATTTCATTATAAAAGAAATGAATTTGAAAAATGTAAATATAAAATACGATATAAAAAATGTGAATATGTAATGTGATATGAAAAATGCGAATATAAAATCTCTCTATCAACACTGCATAGTGACTGCGTTTATAATTTTGCGAATTTCATGTAAGAGTTTATTTTTTTCTTAATATCAAGAAAAACAAGTAATGGAAGATGTTTTGTTTTTAATAAAAGAGAAAGATAAGCAAGTAATTCAAAGTATTAATTGATGTGTTCTTTAAAAATCCTAATATTAATATTTAAAGGAATTTTTTCCATTGAAATTATGAATTCCGTGTTTCTAATATTAAAGGAATAGATGTTAATAACTATAGATAAGTATTTTTGCATGTACAAGGAATCGAGGAAAGCGTTTGTGGTATCATTACTGTATTTCCATCAGTATGACGTTACAGGAAGACATTATTTTATAACTCTTTTCCTTGGGAGTTCACGTTAAAGACGTTATTCGTCTTATTGTTGAAAGATTGGTGAAAAAACTTTGTTGATAAACTGTTAGCAAATGATTAAAAATATAATTTTTAATCTTTGTAAATTGTTATTTTTAAAGCATATTAATTTCTTTTCTTTTTTTTTTAACTGCAAAAAAATAGTTTCCAATAAGTAGTAGAGTTTTCCGAAAGGAGATTTATCCAAAAATACTAATATTATATATAATTATGTCTAATGCAATTTCCCACTCAATTGTTCAAAAGTAAATAAATCAAAGAAAACTCTCTTGCTTGCCATAATTTCTCTTGATACAGATTTTCCTTGGTTTCCTTTGTCTTTTTTAGTTTAGACATTTCATATTTTATTTTTTGATAAGTTTAACATATTTTTAAAACATATTTTTTAACATTTAATGTGTTATAAATCTTAGCGTTCACTTGCTATCAGAGTAGCTAAAAATGTTACCTCAGTAGAAAGAAAATTTTATCTTAAAAACATTTTTTAAAATTTATTTGGTAATTCCTAGTTGTATAGAAGATACAAATGTACATAAAGCATGTATTTCAAATTCAATGGATTCTAAAATTCTAATTCCTTTTTTATAAATCATTATTTACATCATAATTATATTTTTATGAGTAGAATTCAAAATGTAAGTTCACATACTTCATTTATTTATATTTTTAATGAGTACGATAAAATTAGAATTTTTTTCTCCTCAAAACATTATAATTTGTTAAAATTTAAAAAAAAATTATCATGAATAAATAATATTTTAGCACTGTTAATTATTTTCCAATTTCCGGTTGTTCATGCGCTTATTTAAGATCAACGAAATTCTGTGTGATTTCAAAATATTATAAAAGTTATAATCTATAACCAGATTTCTAGTTAGTGTGGTTAATCTTATTTAAGATATTTGATGTATAAATTTAAATAATTGAAAATATTAAATTAAAATTTCTGTTGTTTTTCTCTCGTTTTGACTAAAATAATCTGAGTTTTTATAAGAGAAAACACTTCCTTGTGCCAGTACTTTATACACATCAATTTATACGAAATTATCAAGTCTTTTTTAATGATTATAAAATTGATGTTAGATATATAATTACCAACTGTGTGATATTTTAACTTTATTACAAAAGTACAACAAAAGAAAAAGCTAAAACTAGACATTGTTAATCATTTTGAACCTTACTTGATATTTATAATATTCATAAAATTGATTAACGAATTACAAAATATAATGTTTCCTTTCTCTAAAATAAATATTTGGTCATTATATACACCAAGGAAAAGTAGGCAATTTTGTCTTTTGTTAGTAAATAACGTAGAATGTAAAGTGAAGTCCTTTTGTATTTTTACAACCATTATTTGTGGTTATGCACTTTCATTTCACAAAAGAAGAAAAATTATATAAATATATTATGTTACAATATTTATATAAAATTATATCTATTTATTTAATATATTCTTATGTATAAATTACAATAATTAATATAAGAAACTACATTTTTAAATGAAAACTTTTATTATGTAGGAATTAAGATATTGTGCTTTCTCATCTCTATAATTATATTTACTCATATAATGAGTAGTATTACACATAATATCATATCATTTATTCATAACTTTTCATCTTTTGTTTATAAAAAAAATTGTTATATTGCTTAAATCTGATCAAGGTTTTTTGCAATTAGCAAATTTTTTTACCATTTGTAGAGCTGTATTGAAAGCAATAATACTGAACCTGAACCGACATAACGCCAAGGAAAATTTTGAATTCACAAATGACTTTCGAGCAGCTCAACAGAAAATTGAATGTAACAAAAAAGGATCATTAACCTTTATTTCAAACGGGAGAAGAAGAAAAATGGATAATGAAGATTCATAGTATAACTTCTGAGTAAAACTAGCTTTATCCTGCTACATACTATCAATTCATTTTCCTGTTCGTATATCTTGTTAACTATGCAAACCACGGCGGAAACTGGCTAGACAGAGCGGAAGACTACTCAAATTATTCGCCAAAACCATCGCCAAAGGAATTTATTTCAGCTTCAAGTAATAGACATTAGTCCATGTGACAGGGAAAGAAAAAAAAATGAGTCGTAAATTCCCGCCTCTTCAAAAAAAGGGAAAAGAAACTATTCTAAATTAATTTTTTCAACTACGATGCGAATCGTTATTTCATACGCGTTAACTCTTTTTTTTTATAAGAAAAGAAAGAATATTATACTTTTTTCTTAGCACCATTTCCTTTGTGGTAAAATGTTTTATTTATTATCATGAACACCATTTTTCAAACTAAAACATATTCCATGAGACGAATATCATTTTGTATCTGCATTTAGAATGTGAACGTATAAACAAGTTAAAGATTTAAGTATGTATGATGAAGCCACAAATTATTATACGTTCAAACAAATATATTATTTTATTTACTGAACAATACTGAGAATTGATTCACTCTTAAATGACGAGAAGCTTGATTAAATGTTGATGAAACATAGTGCATCGAAAATAAAAAACCAGACCTAGATTATAAGGTAAGTTGTATCATTCTAGGATTCGATATTATTAATGATATTATTCGTCACTAATTTTGAATCACTTATCTAAATATAATGCTCTATTTTGAACAAATAAATTTGTAATAAGCAAACTCTTTCACTATCAATAATAAAAAATGATTTCGGACATTATTTATCCTTGGCAACAAGACCTTAATATTCTTGCCAACAAGACCAATGAGCCCAAACTTTCATACCACTATTTATGTGTGAGCATTCTTATTTATAATTAAAGTAATCATGTAGTCCCTTGATTGAATGCAACAAAATGTAATTTTTTTCGATAATTTAACTAATGAGAACTTTTATAAATTAACGATTTTTGTTGTTTTCTTTAGTTAGTTTTCAGCTCATTAGTAACGATAATTAAGTTAATCTTTAAAAAATTTAGTATAAAATTAAAACACATAAAAAGTTCTTGTACAATTTTTTGTATCATGCCTATTTTATTTAACTTTACTTAAATTTAAATTCGAATAATATTTTATGTTTTCCTTGTAATTTAATTCCTTTCTAGGAACTCCTTCATTTAATAGGATTTTTTTTTTATAAATTCTTAAATATCATAAGAAAAACCATGCTGCTAAAAATAGCCTAAATAGAGCTAATTATTATACAGAATCATATTTAAAGTTCATATTTAAAGAGAAATTTGGATAGATAACTAAAAAATGATTTATCAAAAATTCTTTTTTTTCAATGGTTATGTAATACAAAAATTTAAGAATTAAAAAAATCTTTATTTATATACAAGTGTAGTTAAGAATCAGAAAGTTTATTTAATTCTTGCACGTGATATATAATAGCTAATGTTCATAGCAAAGGGATCAAAGCTACATACGAATAATTCAAATAGATAATAAACTGATAGATTAAAATAAAATAAAAACGAGTATTTACTCGTTTTTAGTATTTATAAGTATTTGGAATTTACACGTTTGAAAACCAGTAAAGTTATAAATAATCATTTTTAAATATATTTACAAAAAAATAAAAATATTATAATAAAAAATACAAATTTAATAAGAAAGACAAATACAAAAATAACTCGCAGGGAATAAAAATTGATGAAAAATTTAAAGCCATTTTAAAGATTTTTTTAAAAAAAATATTTATTAGCTTCAATATTTAATAATGCACTGTATATCTTTTTAAAATTAGTAATTGGGTACTTAAAAATCACCATTAATTTGATTTTCAAAAAATAATTTAAAGTTAATAAAATTATATGAAAAACACAAAACCATAGATTAAATATTATTTAAATTATGACGAATATATTACAACTTCATATAAAATAAATAAGAAAAAATAAACGTAATTATATTTTTCTTAGAATGAAATTAAATTTAAGAAATCTATAATAACATTAATTTTTCAACTGTTCACATGTATATTTGGATAATTATAATAAAATTTATTAATCTTAAATTTAAATAATTACTTTTTTAATAATTTGAAAACTAATAAATTTAAAATAAAAATCTCTTATTCACAATTCTACTTTGAATTATGAAGTTAAAAACAATAGAATTTATGTGTTGCCTTGTTTATACACTATATTATTTTGTCGAAATTTCTAACTACAATTTCAGTAGGATTGGCATATGAAATGAGAATCATGTCGTTAATTTTATTGGAATTAGTAAAAGACATTTTTGTTGAAGAAGTATTAAAAATATTTTTGAAACATTTAAATACCAAATATTTTCTTTGGTATTTAAATGTTTCAAACTATAGCCAACCTATAGAACTTATCTATAGCCTAGTTGCTTCAAGCAACTAGGCTATAGATAAGTTTGGATATATCGACAAAAAAGATATAAAATCGGCAAAGTTGATAATTTGACTTAGTAGCTTTAAATCGTTAGCAAAACCATATGTGAAGAAAGAATTATTAATTCTATTACATGCTGAAAATAAAAAGTGAATGTCTTAAGAATAGTGTATATTACTCAATGTATTATACACTTTTTTGGAAAAACAGAATTTTTTTTCTAATGTAAACATGGTACTATTAAAGGAACGTTCAGTCTAAATTCATGGAAAGGTGAGTTCACGTTGACAGGGTGAACCTGTTGAATGGTTACAGAAATGTTTATTGGTGTATAGAAATTTCTATTGGAGAATTTGTAAGAAATGCACATGGCTTCAAGTGCAAATTCTTGACTTGAATGTGAGACACAATAACGAGGTGATTTTACGCTTTTGTTTAGTAACTTTTTGCCACTAGAAAATGTCAAAATTGTGATCCAGTAAAAACAAAAAGCAAAATTAATCATATATATATATTATGATTATAATTTTAGACTTATTAATATAAACACATTAAATGTCATTATATATCTGTCTATATTTTTAATAAACAGAGTAATATTATTAAACTTGTTTTATGGTATATGCACCTACAGATATTCCAAACACTGGTGTTCATATATAGTGTAATGAAAAAAACGCATATGCAGTAGTGTTTTAATTAGAAATTTTAGTGTTAATTATAAAATTATATTAATATTACTATAAATTATATGAATATTATAAAATTTTATGAATATTACTGTAATTAATTATATGTTTAAATCACACGCGTTAAATGTGCTTTAAACATGTGTTGAGAAAAATGTTTTTATATAAAAATCCTATTTTTTCTCAAAAAATGTTGAGATTAATCTGTTATTAGATGATTTATTTTTAGAGTGAACTTTGATAGAATTATATATAATCAATAAACTCAACACAAGTCTTCAGCATATGTCGAGGTTATAGATCTGTCGCAGATAGGATTATCCAGTTTAAGAAAGGAAATTTTTTCTTAAATTTAATCAATTGAATCATATTAATCGAAAGCATGTTTCTGATCAAAGT
>JAPDSC010146213.1:556290-604914 GCA_026290005.1 Latrodectus geometricus | reverse complement strand
GTCGAGAATTATCAGTATTCAATATTCAATTTTAAAAGAGAACATGTATAAAAATAGCTTAAATGTATTTAAATAAATGAATAATAATTTCTTTTTGCATTCATTAAAGTATATAAATGACAAAAAAAAATCTTACTTTCGAATATCGTTTTGTAAATTTTTTAATTAATTCAAATTATATGCATATTATTAAGACAAGTTTATCATAATTGTAAGGTATAAATATATGAATTTAAATTTAATTTAAATTCATAACAATAAATTGAAATTTTCTAAGCCAGTTTTCGAAACTATTATTATTTAAGAGCGCATTGCAAAATAATATGTTGCGAAGCGCAGTTGCAATTGTCTTTCTGGTCAACATATGGCTTCCCTGTTAGAAAGCCTTAAATAAGTCACGTTTCTGAATTAATTTGCCTACTTCTTCGCAGTATTTGTTTCTGGCCATCGTCTTATCTCATAGAATAAATTAAAAAGAAATTACAAAAGTGCTTAAGGCAGTTCAGTGGCCCTGAAATAGTATATGCCTTTCACATCTGTTCTCGGTTCTTTTGTTGATATTTTTTTTATCATGATCAATTAAGTGAAATATGTTTCCTAAACATTTTGTTTCTCTTAACATATCATAGAATTCAATTATTTTAATTATAAACTATTAATATAAATTAGTAATAATGTTCATCCCGTTATTAATTTTTATGTTTTGCTTATAGTAATGTTTATAATATTTTTTAATGAGAAGTTTTTTTTTAATTTTACAAACTTTTGAATTTGATAGGAATAAAATATATTCTGATCAAAAAAAATGTAAGCATCATATGTTTTTGCAATTTAATAAAATACATATCCACCTTTAAAATTAAAAAAAATTTAATTGAATAAATTAATTTTATTAAAAAATTTACTAAGCATAAAAACAAATTATCTTTATCGTTTTATTTTATAATGATATTTTTCATGTACATAATAAACAATATTGAAAAAATATATTTCTGTACTCGCGAAGTTAATAGCCGTTTGTTTATTAGTTTTATTGAATTAAATTTTATCCCAATTAATTATTTTTTTCATCCTGTCATTAAGTGATCTTTACAGAATGTAGAAAAACTCGATGAACCACGTAGTAAAATGAATTTATAATAATAAATATTTTATTATATTTCATAAGCTGATGTTCTTTATGTTCAATCAGCGTTTTGTCTTAACTAATAGTACATTTATTTAGTTAAATAATTATCAAGTGGCCTGCTTTAATTAAATACGCTTCATAAATTTATATTTAAAATAATTTGCACAAAAAAGGATTGTTCTATTAATTTTTCAGTTCATAATTAGTAATGTAATATGAACTAATTTCAAGTATAAGTTTTAATTTAATGAGACACAGTCAAATTGAGAGGTATACTGCACTTATTATGTTAACTGAAGTTTCGTTTTATTATATATTAATTCAACTCCAAGCACGCATATAATGGTTGGAATTTTGGTGATAATTAAGTTAAAAGCGTTTAGCGATTAATTCAGAAAAGCTCTCTCAAAACTTCTTATAAGTTAATTTTCTCTGTATATAATTAATTAAATTTACCAAATAAAATGTTCATTATTAGACTGCATTTTTTATTCATGCTAATTATTTTATTAATAAAATTATCATGTTTGATGTGGTTCTCTTCGAATATCATATAAACAGGAATCTTGAATGATTCGAATCAGGGTTTTCTGTTCAACAGCTTGTAGGTTCGAATAATAATTTTGACACCGCGTAGTGGACAACATAACAGCCGAAAGTCGTTATGAGGCATTTAATATCCACCTACTCAATCGCCTTCCATGAGATTTATAAGGACAAGTGTGTGAATATGGATTAGTAAACCGTATTTATGTTTCGTAAGTAAATAAAGCCAGAAAAATCTCAAGCACCCACCCGAGATACCTGCATGCAGAAAACAGAAGGGCACCATTCATCCCCTGTTTGTTCAACAGTAGCTGGAATCGAATCCTGGACTTTTCACTTCATAGAGTGATATCCTACCTCTAGTAAATGACGAGTCTTCTCGATTCCCAACTAAAGTTTCAACTTCATTAGCGTTTGAATTGATTTGAACAAATATTCAACCAAAAGTTCTTGTCACATTAGCTGTTGTGTATAAATTTTGACATTGTATGAATGCAGTAGAAATATTTTTAACTGATCACTATTGATATAGTTAGAAGTTAATAATTAATCATGATCATGAAAAAATGTGAATTCTAGTAAAAAGCCTTAGAAGAAATTAATTGCTTAACATGAACACAAATTATACTTTTGTGCAGTACCTATTTTTTGAAATTTTTTTACACAATAAAATTGTATGTGTGACTAAATACTGCACATTTTTTGATGAAAAGTAAGGATATTTAAAAGTTAAGTAATTATTATTGTAATTTTTAAAATTCCAACAATGGCACATTTCATTTGGATGTTAGGCGTGACGCTAGTTGAAAAATTTATTATTTCTCATTATTTTTTTTTTTTTGTCTAATAGCAACAGTTACATAAATTTTTAAACACTTAAGAAAAAATCAACACACAGAAAACTTATAAAACTTTTTACAAGTCTCAATAATAGTTCTCTAAAGTTAAATATCCTTAGTGTCAATCATTAATTTCTTCCAATACAAAAACCAGAGAAATTCACTTCTGAAAAATATTAGCATTTTTTTTCAAAAACTTTACTTGTATCTAAAATGATTTTCCGCTTCATTCTTTTGAATATAATTTGAATTTTCCTCGATGATGAAAACTATAGAAAAAGGATTCTTATTTTATTTAATACATTTGGTATTAGACAAATGTAATGAATAAAAAAAAATTTGGTCAATACATTTGGAATCTTAGCAAACAAGAAATGTGTGTTTAGCTCTTTAATTAAAATTCTAATGAGAATAGTTCCATACAGTGTGGGTAGTAACAATTAAACTATTTAGAGTTTTTAAGTACGCTTCCTTTACAGACGAAAAGTTAAAAACCTCCACTCCCATGGAGAACGAGAACAACAATTAAGTTTTCGCTCCACGTTTTGAAAATAACCACATGGGTGAAGTTAACAGTCAATAACGCATATTTTATTTGAAGACATTCATGGATTTTTTTTTCTCTCAATCCTCTACATAACGATTATAATTCGCAAGTAACACGAGTTCATAGTCTGAAGACCTTTGCATAACACGGCATTAAATAGTGAAGAGATTTCCATTAGAAATAAAATACGTGACATTGAAGGGCTGCCAAAAGGCGACGGACAACAGATAACATCGAAAAATAAAAGAAGTCCAGTCCACTTGGAATGAAGAAGTTCCAATTCTAACGTAATCTTCAGATCTAAAATAGTTTAGATTGATTATCACAAGTCTTCTTTCATTATTTAAACAGCCTCCTAGAAAAACATTCACGTACTGATAAGTCAGGTGAGTATAGAGGTCATCCTGTATTTCCGAATTCTTAGAGTTCTTAGATGATGATTTTCAAATCATGAATTGAAGACTAAATGATTCGGTTTTTTTTTTTTTTTTTTTTTTTTTTACAATGATGGTTTTAGTTAAAAGTTCATTTTCCACAAAATTGTTTCATAATTTTTAGCCCTTTATTACTTGAGTTATTGTTTCATTTTACGAAACATAAGGTATTGTCATTTTTCGTAATTTATAGAAAGTAAATACAATTTATGTTTGAATAAATTTTGAGTTAAAAAATAAATCAAACAGCTTTTATAAATTTCGTACTAAATATATAGTAATCAGTTATGCTATGCTGACATTACACACAGTGCAATATTAATTTGATGGCAACCAACACAACTTTGGAACATTATAGCCTCTCAAATGAGAACTTCTTTATATATAACTAAGTACAATAACTAGTGAAAAATACATATTCTGAATATAACTTTAGAAGAAGAAGTTGCGTGAAATTATAATAAGAAAACAGTCTTTCATTTTTGCTGTAACACATAGCTATTTAAAACATTTTGTAACACCACTTTCCAAATCCATCTAATGATTAGATGGATCTAGACCTAAGCAATAAAATGATTATGAATATACAGATTATATTCCAATCTGTATATTCATAATCATTTTCTTGTAGTTTTTGAATGCATCTTTATAAGTTTAGATCAAGGTTTCGAAAACTACATTCTTATCTTTAGCATTCTTTTCGAGCTTTAACTAATAACAATAATATTTACTAATACTCTTTTTCCTTATATAAAAAATACTACTAATATGATATCTTTAGAAATCAAATGTGCTTTACCCGCATTTGAAAATTTCAAGTTGGATTTATTGATACTTTCATATTAAAGAAAATAAATTAATAGCTTATATTTGAAAGAAATTGTATTCTGAAAAAATAACATCAATCTACGAAATAATTGACATTGCTCAAGGAAAAAAAATCAATGCATTGTGATTTGATAAATTTTTAATTTTTCATGCTAAAACAAATAGCACATCGTTTTAGTCAGAAAATATTACAAATCTACAATAAATATATCAACGAGAAGATATATTTGTAAATTGTTGCTATGACATTATTACGAATTAGGCTTTTTTATTTATAGTTCAAATCATTCGCACAAGTATTTTAACAGAGGAATCACTTTAACCCCCAGTTGCGCAAGCATTTACTGATTAAATTGGAGCTCATTTGAATGATGTGAAGTGAAGAGCTCTCTTCCTATGCGTCGGACATTGCTCTCTTAACCTTCCCAGAGTTTCACATAATAGGAAAGGAATTTATCCAAATCAATTCCACAGGGAATAAAATTTATTCAAGACTCCTTAAATCTATTAGTAGGCTACTAATAAAGAATTCTGGAATTTTAAACTAAATGCTTACTTACTCTGTATTTTTACTTATATGCATCATTGAGATTTAAATTTCTAAAGTGGTATTATTTGTGCTTGATATCAAATTTATCTGCATCACGTCTGATTTTATTTACCTAGCTATAAAATGTATTGATAGGTAAAAAAAATATTTTCTCTTCGGAAAAGGTATATACTTCGGAATTTCGGGTTGTTTTTAAGTCGGAAATGATTTATAATTTTATTTCTTTAAGTAATAACAATATTTTAAAGCGCATATTCTTAATTAACAAAAACTAGCGATTTAGAAAATCTAGAAACTAAAAAGGTCAACAAATTGCATGTGCTGTAAAAGAAATTAGACCTAGTTGAAAATTAGACAACCCTTAAAATTAATCAGCATTTAGGTGTTTTGCAGCGAAACTTAAGTTTCATGGATAGCTACTCTTAACATAATAAAATCTTTTAAAATGCATAAAATCTCTGATTATATTATTTTAATCAGTTTTCTAAAAGATGTTAATTTTTATATATTTTTCCTATGTTGCCTTCTTAAAAATCATATTTAATGAATAAATTTGTTTAGTCGCAGAAGAAATTGAAATGATAAATAACAATTATTAAGGTTTCTTTTGTACAAATTATTATTCAAACTGATATATATGATTTTACAACTTCTACATGAAACTGTGAAATTAATTTAGGAATCCTCATCTTATACAAAATTAATAAACGAAATCATTATGGTTGCAGTGAAATCTAACTGTGACGTCTATTTTACTGAAAAAGCTCAATATAACTATACTTAGAAACCATCGGTCAGAAATAATTTAACTAAAAGAGTAAAAGCCAGTAAGTGAAAGGAGAAATAATTGCTTTTCATTTCACTTACTAAAAGAATAAAGGAATGCTTTACAGAGAACAGCTAACTTACAATCACTACTTTTATAAAAGAAAGTTTTATGAAGGAAAACCATCTTTCAGTAACAGAATTTTTTTGAAGTGTTCAGAATCAAATCATGACTTTTTTTTTCTAATATAAAATTCTATTATTCTACGAGCGTTCCAGTCAAATTATCCTTGTCGATATCTCTTAATAGATTCACATTTCAAACGGTGATTAACTGGTAATCTTTCTGTATCGTATAAACTGCCTAATTCATAATTCCATTGTTATAATTTCTCAACTGGAAATACCAAGATGGATGACAGGCATATGGTGGTTGTTCAATGATGCGACTGGGTTAATTTTATCAATGGACCACTTCGGACAAATTTTCCTTGCTGTTTTTATTAGGCTCATTGTGTCCAAGATGTTTGCATGTTTTTGGGGTGGAAGGTCACAAGCTTTATCACTGTTGAACTGCGAGTCATGGGTGTTATGATTCGCTTGCCTACATTCTCATCTGTCTTGTTAGGTTGTCTTGTCGAATTACCATGCGACATGTATATACAACTTACTATCTATGTACAATCTTTCTATAAGACAATATGTAGCCAACATTCAAATGATATTCAAATGGTTTTACAATCTTCAGTTGTTAAATTATGATCTAAGAGTTGTAAATACTATCAAGATGGCCTTTTGCTTACTATTTGGAATTACCTATGTTGCCAAATTTTACTGCATACAAAAATTTTCACTAATTAATTTTTAATTTGTTGCTAAATAGTTTTTCTACCCAGCAATTATTATAATAAGTTTTACAAATATTGTGAAATGTTTTTTGTTAAATTTTGTTAAATTTTAATGTCACGAAAAGATTACTCATTGCGTACAATCAATACTATTGATAATATTTAAGAAAACAAAGGAATTTCTTAGAGATATCTGCCCAGCTTTTTTTGACCCATAGTGAAAGTCATTCTGTATCTCCTGATAGAGCTGGCAACAATTTTACATTCTTCTTTTACATTCATATATAGTTTTACATTCTTCTTTTACTATTCTTCAGATAACATCTTAATTTTCAAAAGTCACTACGAGGAATAATCTTGGGAAAGTTTTATAATTCTATTCATGGGATTTGGATTAAACCAGTTGAGGTATAATAGAAAGTGATTTTAAATGAATTAAAGGGGGATATAAAAAAAATAAATATATATATAAAAAAAATGCCTTAATTTTATTAATTATATTATTAAAACTTATTAATTAATTAAATAGTTTAAGATATTTTAGATAGAAGATTTGAAATTTGTTAAAAAATTATTTAAAATGCATTGGAAAGAGGAATCTTTTAGTAAGATTTATCAAATATAAAATGCAGACACAGGCAGGAAACATAAGCAATAAAAAATAAAGAAGGTTCCTGTTTTGATTCAGTTTTTATTTTCTCAATATTTTCCAACTAATTAAGAATTCAATGTTTGTTTTAAAAACTACTGTATGTTAAAAGTAAAATGTAAGTGAAATAATCGATGATTTATTTTCAAAGAAAAAAAAAGTTTATTACTAACGAAGTTTCTAATATTTCAACTTGTTCCAAGTTTGAATCCATCAACAAAAATGATCGTGAATTTGATGATTATTTCTGACAATATTGTAGAAAACTAAATTTAATTCTAAAAATATAACATGAAAAATTTTCAAGACATGAAATTTTGGTTTATTAAAACAAGAAATAGGTCTATGAATAAGAAAAATTAGAAACGCTATTTGCGGAAAATTTATGAGAAGAAATAATTCAAACAAAAAATCTGATTAAAGAATATTCTGAAATATAATCTATTTCATTAAATTTATTTTAGCAAGATATTGACTCTCTTTTTATTGCTTTTTCAAAGCCTAGTTAGAAGGTATTTATTAGTAAAGAAAAAAGACCAGAAACATTATAGATTTCTTTAGTAATCAAAATATTATGAATGTATACTTCAAAGTAACAAAATTAAAATTCCGCAATAGAAACGAAAATTACTTTGCCTTACTTTATTAACATGAGAATTTTCTAGGCAGATAGTCCATTAGCTCACGTAAAATCAATGTAAAATACTTATTATCTCTCTAACTATTAGAGCAATTTTTATTTTTCCGTTTAGAACACATCAATGCAAATTACATGCAAAGCTTGATTGTTCCAGTTTAACAGATTTTTCGAAGAATTTCACTTGTTTCGAAGAGGAATTCCGTCCGAGGAAAAAGGGAGAATTTCTTAACCTTGGCATAGTCCCTCCCTAGCCTTTAAAGTGGATGCCTGGTGATAAATACCGAGTGAGTAGTCCGTGTGGGTCGGCAATTATTTGAAGATATTTTCTTTAGTCAGGAAATAATAAAAGAAGAACTGAGCAGTTCCTGATTGAGCCGTGGCTTTGGCCTTTGAACCGAGTGTCAACTGAATAAAGAAAGCGAATTCGCCTTCTAAATTATCTCATTCTCATATCATTCAGCTCAGGATATTTAAAGAGCGTGAGTTTGAGATTACAGAGAAAGACACAAAGTATCTTTTTTTTTAAAGCATAATTTTTGTAAAATATAAGAGAGCACTTTTCAGACATTAATAAAAATCACTACTCTTGCTGTAATATATAATTTAGTTCACTTTTAAGAAATATTGCTCCTTTACTATATGCATTTAGAAATTCACAAGTTTTGAAAACACCACCTCAGTTACCATATTTAAATCCGATTGTATAGATTCGAAGAGAACTAGAGGTAAGAGTACGAGGGCACGACATACATACGAAAAACGAACTAATGGAAGAATGGAGGAATATTGATGCGGATATTAAAAAAAACTGATAAACTCTATGCACAGACGTTAGAAAGCTGTTCAAATGCTGCTGATTCTACAAAATATTAAAAAACAGAAATACTACAATATTTATTAAGACGTGCAAATTTCTTCGAAGTGTACGAAGACTTTTGTGAAGTAACGATTCTGTTGCTTTTTGATTATTGATTTTTTTTAAAAAAATTTTACCATGTTCCTAAAATATTTTATGTAGTTTTGTCAAGAGATATCCGTAGATAGTGTTAGAAAATACTCACTTTCAAACATTAATTTTCATTAATGAATAAACCAATATTTCACTGAAACTCGTCTATGTTCTTTGAAAACTTTTTAAAATATTTCTTTTATTTAAAAAAAGTTTTATTCATGTAAATTATATAAAAAAACAAGCATTATCAATCGATTCAAATTTAAGATGGTTTAATATTCAGTCATAGTTTTTTATAAGCCTAATTCCAACAACAGAATTATTTTTATTAATAAAATTGTGTTCTAAATTCCATTTAAAAGAGAGCAGCAAACGAATAAATAAAAATATTTTAATGAAGATATAAACAAAGTTTTTATTTTTTTTAAAATTAATTTTATTGAATTGAAAATAGTTGTTATTGTAAAAAGAAAAAAAAAGAAAAGAAAAAGAAAAAAAGAAAAGAAAAAAAATGAATATGAAAGGGGTATATATTTTAGTTTCAATAATACGATTTAAATTATATAGACATTGCTATATTTGTTACACACGTTCAATAATGACAAATATAATACTTTTAATAATTCGATTAGATATTAAATTTGTCATTAGGTTCGATATATTCCTTGTTTGATAATATCTCACCTTTTAAGGTAATGTTATTATTATAGCATTTTATCTTGTTACTTCAAAATATGAAACTCATTTGAAATACTTACTACTTAATTATAATATTCTCTCTCTCTTGTCAAAATCCCAGTAAAATAACATTGAGAAAAAACTTCTTGAATTCTTCGAAAATTACAAAAAACAACGTAGATACAGAATTTGGTTTTCCTTCTTCTATTAAAATGATAAATTATTTTTAAATTATATTAACTTATATTATCTTATATTATTATGCTCTTATATTTTAACTAAAAATATATCATTCCCATTTTTTAATATGCTTTTAAATATAGTCAATATTTTGCAAAAGAAAAGAAAAAAAAATTATAAACCTATATTTTATTTTTTAGTTTTTATGATAATATTCAAAAAAGTAAAAAATGTTTTTGAATATTATCATAAGGGTTAGATTTATATGAAATCAAATGATCACATGACGCTGTGTATGTGTCTTTCACATTCAACAAATACTAGTAATAAAGGGTCAGCTAGTAAGAATGCTTGTCCATCAATTCACATAATTGGAAATTGAAAGAAAACCTAAAATCCTAAACACATATTATTTTGATACACAAATTTATTTTTCAAAAATTAATTCTAAAATGTACTTCATTTTGTAGTTAATAGAAATAATACTTAAAACATTATTTCTTTAAAGATTTGAGAAAAAAAACTGTTTTTTTTTTTAATTTCAAATGCAGTATTTCTTAAAATCATTTTAACGCATTTAATTATATCTTACTTGAAAACATCAGCTAATTATTGCTTAAAAAGTTGTAAACACGTGTGTTTAAGTAAATTAATTTTTTTTTAATAATTTTTGAGGTTTTTATAAAGTTATGTTGTGAATGAGTTTAAAAATTGAAAATAAAATTTTTCGTTGTATAATCTAGTAAACATTTAATAATAATATATTAAAATAAAAATGTCAGTTTATTATTAAATGGAGTGACGTATATAATATTATTAACTATTCTATTCATTCTAAAGGCTTTTTTTCAGAAAAGAGAGCAGATTCCTGGAAAACATTTTTATATAAAAATGTATTTATATAAAAATGTTTATAAAAATAATAAATCCGATATAAAAATATGTTTAAAAAGTTTTTTTTTTAAACAGAACTTTTGTACTAATTTTAACAATTGTTAAATGGTTATGAAATACACAAATGATCTTATAATTATGTTTTAAGTAATTAATACAAGAACCTTTCCCGTAAAATCATTTTTTTCATTTAAACTAAAATTAAAAAATGAATTAAAATACAACTCTACATTCACTTTTTAAGATTTAACTTGCAGCAATGAATTTTAAAATATATCCAAAACATAGACCTATTAAAAACATTTTTGAATGAGACATTATTATTCTTTACAAAGAAAATCAATAAAATACTTACAGTGAGAAAACTTTTAGCAATATATATAGTCACTAATATATTGTATATAATTAAACATTGTAATCTTATATTTTGTAAGTTAAATGCTTTGGTACTGAGTATATTATAAATGAAATAGTAGTGATGAATATTGTGTTCTGCAGTATACATTATACAATGAGTATAATACTCACAAAGAAGTTCTTATATCAGTTATTAGTTATTTGATATAATCTAGAAATGTTTATGTTTTTTTTTTGTTGTTACTAAAAGATTATTTTATGGAAATATTCTGAAAATAGCTTTAATTATTTTATATTGTCATTTAATACACGTCGTTATCAACTGGTTCAAGCTACAACTTATTGCCTCTTTCAATACTTCTTCATATAATCAAATATATTTTTCAAAACTCTACTTTTAAAGAGATTTAAACCCTATCATCCAAACGTATTTAAAATAGTATAAAATAATTAATAATTTCTCATAAAAAATTCTTTTTTAAGGAGGAACTAAATTCTTTAAAGAATGAAAAGAGTGATTGTAAATAAAATAAAATATCAAATTTTAAAAAAATTATTGCCTGTTATTTGAATTAAACACACTTTCAACCTTTGTTAGCTTAAAAAAACTTATAGTAATTTGTCTTTTAGATTACAAACTATTCAATGTAATCCACATTAAAATTATTTTAACTACTGATATAACTATATATTAAACTAAAAGAACAATTATCAAATAAATGAATTTTTTAAAAAATGAATTGTATTACTAATTAAGTTTTATCACACTAAAGTATTTTTCAAACAGATTTTTTTATACATTCCCTTAAGATTCAAATGAATAATGTTATAAAAATAATTTAAAATTATTTTATTAAATTTTAAATTATTATCAAGAGCTTTATGTTTAGGAATAATTGAATCTTAAGACATTAAAATGCAGCGTATTCATAGGCTGCGTTATGCGCATATTTATTTTCAAATTTTAAGATGTCGCAATAACATGTTATAATAAGGAGTTCATTACAGCTTCTTTTGAAATTTTATATTCAATAGAATTCAATAACTTGCCCCAGTATTTAATTAAAAGTATCCTATTCACCAAAAAATATTTTCACTAAATAAGTTTGAATAAATATATTTCTAAGAAATGTTTTCTTTCATTCTAACAGAAAAGAAATTTTAATTAAATAAAATTGAATGGTATTTTGCACTTATATGCAGTATTTGTTGTATCCAGAGATATATTATATTTAATAAGGAAATATAAAATATTTATTTAAATTTGCTTGTTCAGGAATATTAAATACTCTGAATGTTGTATCAGTAATATAAAATAATTTTATCCTTTTTTAAGAAAACAATTTTTCTCAATAATATTATTGTTTTATCTATATATAAGTAAAAATAAATGATTAAAATCCATTTTGCAATTTAAATTACAACATGAACTGGATTTTCTTACTAAATTAATATTTGAACATGAATTATAATGTCTTTATGGCGTTATAAGAATTCAGTCACCAGATAGTTATTTGCGAAAAGGTTTTTTATTGTAATTTTAAGTAAGGTTTATGTAAAATTTAATTTTATTAGAAATAATTTATATATCACTCGTTTTTAGACATGATTTTTTATCAGTTTTTAGGAGCGAATCAATATATTTAAAGAAAAAATAAGAAATTTTTTATAACACATTGAAAATGAATTTTAAGTTTTTGAATAAAAATATAAAAAGAAAAGGCTTTATTTTATTTGTGTATTCAAATATTTTTAAATATATTAATATAAATTGTTTCACATTATAATTATTAAAAAGTACTAATTTTCAAATTTACTGATTGACTACTCATTTAATTTGAGATTTTTCATTCTGCGTATGTTAAAGTCAATAGAGATAACTATAAATAATATGATTTCAATCAATGAAAATTAATTTTTTTTAACTTTATATATATATATATATATATATATATATATGAATATAAAAATAGCTATAAAATAGCTATATATGTATATATATATATATATATATATATATATAGCTATTTTTAATGTATAATGTTTATTCCAAGTCCAAGAATTTTTGAACTCCATGAAGAGAGTTTAGAAATTCAAAAACCAAATCTATTTTTTTTTGTCTATTTGAATAGTTAGTCTTCAACCAAAATGGCTTTAATTGTTTAAGTTCAAAATTTTTCATAGGAAAAGTTTAATTCCAAGCAAATGAAATTTCTCATTAAAATATTATTTATTGCATTTACGAATAATTTAAATAAATGTAATTAATCTTTCCATTTAATTTAAAATCAACCACAGCTACAGAATAATTATTCTGTAAGTAATTTCGCTGTGTCAGTGTACGTGCATATCTCGCCTACTATAAAATTTACATATGAATACGATAAAGTAGTTTTTGTTTTGCTTCTTTTTTAGAAATTAATTCTATGAAAGCAGTTTATTTATTGCTCGCATTCTTTCAGCAGGAATTAAAAACAAGTTGGGCAGAAAACTGCAGTATTTTATGCATTACTTTTCATCTAAATGAAATAAATTAATGTCATTAGGAACGAATTATACACTTTTTATCTAATAATGGTATATTTTTTTTATTTTATCTTTTAACAGATTTTAAATAGTATTTTTTAAAAAAATCCCATGCATATTTTTTTAGTTAATACAATTTTTAAATCATAATTTATTAAAAATAATGATAACATTGAAATCTTTATTCTTTCGTACATTGTATTTTCTCAAAGAGATTTAACAGATTTAAAATTAGTTAGAGTGGTAATAATTAAGTTTTAAAGTTCTTAGTTTTGAATAAAGTAAATATTCTTCTCTTCACTATTTATTAATTTAAATGTAATTCAACATCATTTTGCTATTAATTAATTGTATTAGATGTACTTAAATGTGTGGGAAAATAATTGTTCATCTCAATTGTTTAAGAAATGTATTTTTAAATTTGACTTCCGCATCTTCCACAAATTGGTTAAAAAATTATTAGCTTTATTATGTATCTCAGAGGATGTTAGTTGCTAGAAGAGATATTAAAACCTCCTCCATTTTTAATTCTCGAAGAGGCATTAGTAGAAGGCTAATACAAGCTATTTCTTTTAATTGCACCCTCAGTTTAATGCTGTGAGAGGAGATAATATTGATTGAGAGTGAGAGACCATTAAAAATCTCAACTCAATTAACTAACTCACCATTTCAAAATTTGTTGATGTCATTTCTTTTTTGTGCCTTCCCTAGGTTTTATATCAATTAATTAACTAATGCTTCTGGTCGTCAGCTCTTTTCGGAGAAATGACTTGTTAAATACAATATCTTATCCAAAATACCAAGTCTAGTATTTTCGACGCATGAAGCGCAAAACAAGGATGGAAATGAAGACCCAGATGAGGTGATAAAGTATCTGGGATCAGACAATAAATATACTAATAAAAAGAAAAGTGTAAAATTACATGATAATATCATTGAAATAAATATATGTAATGTATTAAGGATGTATTCAATTTTCAATGAATTGTTCAGTGTTAATAAATCATATAACGATTTATTAAATTATATAATATATAAAGCAAAATCTTGTAAGGTCTTTCGTGTTACTTTTGCAAAATTGTAAAATGAGTTCAATTTATTTTTTTAAAAAATTGGAAAAACACTGTATATCAGTATTGCATTTTTCTTATATAAAATCTTAAAAAGGTATAAAATTATTTTCTCTGGAAATATTTAAAAAGAGTATATAAAGTTGTTTTCACAAACTGACACCAATACCATTTTAAGACATTTTGTAATTACTTAAATGGCATACTCCCGTTTAAACAGATTCCACACTCTCCCAGAAAAATCCCTGCCTCTTTAATTCCCTTTGAGGACATAAATGAAAACAATTTCGACCTAGATTATTACACTGATGGAAGCGAACTTAATGAAAGAGGTGGCCTTGCATTTGCTAAATTTCAAACTGAAAAGACTGAATTTTTTCATTTTAGAATGAATAATGAATGCTCCGTTTTTCAACTTCAGCTTCTCTCTATTAATATTGCAGTTAAAGATGCAATAAAAATTCTACAGTGAAAGCTACATATCGGCACTGATTCTTATCTTTCTTGCAGTCTACAAAAATTAGTATCTGCGAAAAACTTATTGTCGATGTGCAACTTGTTGTATATAAGTGCGCAAAAAATAATTATATAATTAATTGAATGCATGTTAAGGAAAATTGTGGAATGAATGACAACGAAAGACCTGATTTCCTAGTTAAAGATGTTACATATTTAAATACCATGTGTATCATATTTTAAGCGTTTTTTTAAAAAAAAAACATATTAAATTGTGCTTGAATTAAAAATTCATCACTTGCTCAAAATCCAAAGCGATGAAAAGGGTCTTTCTAACAATATATCATAAAATTTGCCATTTTTAAAGTGACTTTAAAATAACTCAATTTTTACCCAGATATGGTAATTTTAAAAGTTTTATTTTATTTATTATTATTATTTATTTATTATTTTTTATTTATTTATTTTTTTTTTGAAGTTATGTTGTCAATTTTTGCTTAGATCTGGTAATTTTAAAAATTAAAGTCTGTCTTGAAGCTATATTTGTAAATGCAGATCTTACTTCGATAATCATATGCTTATGCTTTTTGATTGTAAAAACTGTTTTGATGAAAGGGAACTTCTTCGTAAACAATTAAAGCAAATGGCCTCCTATGCCATGTCTTATGGCCTATAAATTCCATGGCCTCCTATCTTTACAGATTTAATTCATTCAGGTTGTTCTCTGCAAGAAAATTTGTTCATCAAATATTTTAAAATTTTGCCTTTTATATTTTTTTTCCTATGCATGCTAACTTTTAAACCCTTTAATTGGCTTTGCCTTTTAAGCCCAGTGATACTTTGTGGAACACAGAGAAAGATATTCGTTCAAATAAAAAATACCAATTTGACAAATTCTAAAATGTTAAAGAAACTCTCTACATTTGTCGAATATTTTAATCACAAATGTTTATGTAAATGATGAAATTAGAGGTTGGTAGATATATGCATTGATATATTCATTTTAAATTTAAAATTAAATGGAAAATGTAAGTTACCATCAAAAGTGGCTTATAAATTTATTGTCAAAATATTTTATACATTTACAGGAGCTTTACACGATTCAATGGTGAATACTTTTAATACTTTAATAGTGAAAAAAACTCATCTCATTTATGTGAAAAAACTACAATTTTATTATAATTTTTTACATAAATGAGTAATACAGTTATTGATATTGACTTGCTAAGATATTTAAATAAAGCTAATATTAAAAATTTTCCAAAGTAATAGATATCGATCAAGTATTTAAGCTTAACAATTTCATGTAGTACTACAAAGGGAAGTGTAATCTTCATACAAAAATATTATCAGTTTTTATTTTAATTAAATGATTATGCTAAACGTAGATTGTATTAAGCAAAAATATATTAGTTTTTTATTAGCTGAAAAAACTTTAGATTTACAATTATATTCTAAACTCACAGACTTAGTGAGTGCACATATTCAAAGTAACTTACTTTTAGTCTCTAACACAAATGAATGCACCTTACATGTTAAATTGTGACACCGTCACAGTTTTTCATCAGCTTGCTATAATAATGAGTGAATCACTTTACTTCTTGTATTTTAATTGCGAAGAGAATTCGCGGGTTACAGAAGCTGAGACCTTAACCTTGAAACAGTAAAAAAACTGACTATAGATATGTTGCAATTATCTTGAAACTGCTGCTGGAAAACCGTCCATAATCACATCTGTAAATCAAATGCGTATGCATGAAGGCGGTTTCATGGCTTTAAAATATTATCCTGACATTCCATTTCATTTATTTTTTCATGTAGTATTTAATAGTCCAAATAGATTGTGATGAGTCTTCTAGATTTTATTTGGAAAGCAAAGAAATTATTTTTCAAAAGAACGCGTAACACCCTTTTTATTTAAGAGAGATGTTCGCTATCTGGTTAGGATTATGCTTAAAAAAAAGTTTCCCGGTTAAATACTTTTTTTAATCTTATATAACACCGTGCATTACGTGAAATGCATTTAAGTTTGCTAGCCTAAACACCTACGCAAATCCAATCGTATAGTTAATTTATACATATTCTTTTCTATCAACTGATTCCATCTAACCAAAGAAAGCAAATTTTTGGCTGTTTTATCAACTGCAATTTTCTCTGATCATAATTTCACGCCTTATCAAAATGCATGAGACTTGACGTCAATGTAATGTATATTAAATTACAGTTAATAAAATCATTTTATACCAGTTAAAGCTGTTGCTTAGCTTTTAATAGAATATACATTATTCTAATGATTGTCTTACATTATTTGATATTTTGAAAATCTATATTTAAAAATATTGTAACCTCTTTCCTAAAATAGTTATAAACTACTGTTGTTGTCGTTTGCCAGCCAGGCCGGCAATATGGGGTGCGCTGCTCCACCTTTCCAACTGAACCACATTTGATGTGGAGTCCGACTTCCTCAGTACACACATGCCATATGTACCCGCTTATAGGGTAGGCAAACATTCACACACACAAAGAAAGGACAAAGACAAGAAAGAGAGAGAAAATACATCCATGCCCGAGGCAGGATTCGAACCCAGGTCCCACCCACCTGTAGTCAGGTACACTAACCACTAAACAGTTTGGGTGGCAGTTATAAGCTATTGAATAATCTATTTGTTTCAAAGTAGTTGTCTCTTAGACATTTATAAATCTAATGTTACTAGAATTTCTATAACAGAAATTTGGCTTGCATCTATGTTTTCAGTTATTTTATTTCAATAATAGTATAATTATTTTAAGATAAAAAAATATGTATTTCCAAAACAAATGGAAATTAAATTAAAGCATTGTAAAATATATATTACTTTTGCCACTATTTTTACTACATGAAGTTTCTCTGCCTTTATTTAATATCAGTTTGACATTTTTATTACTAAAAACATCAAAAAAGATTTTTCTTATTTTTTGATTATCAGTCAAATAATTATTTCCTAAGTCAAATTTATATATACAGGATTTGAAAGAAAAACAATTTAAATTTTCTAAATATTTATGATTATAAAAATTATTCTAAATATTTATGATTCAAAACCCCTGAGCCTAGCAGCTTAAAAATCAATAAATTAATTAATTAAAATTTAACAATGAATTAGTTATCATCATCAACTACTGACAAGAAAAGACAAATTTTTCAACAAACGCTGATTTGTCATTCTGCCCAAACGCCATAAGGCTAGTTTTATTCATCATTATATATTTTAGTAGTTGAACGAATTCAAACGAATTTGTATGGCAATAATAAATGGGAAGTGATCATTCGTCTTGTTTTATGGTTAGAACGTAACATAATGAAACTTATTATATTATGAATGAAATTCAAAACTTTTGGCAACTACTGCAAAAATTTTCATTATTGCGTTACGTTACCATTTCACAATATTTGATTTCCTTCGTTTCACACATTCGACTATTGAATTAAACACTTATTTTATTCTGCTTATAGTTTTCACAAAAATCAGACATAAGAGTTTGAGATATTATTCTTAAACGTTATACGTAATTCATATCAGTAAACATGTGAACAATGATGAACATATAATTTGCCCTAGAGAATAACGTATGAAATTAAATCAAAGATGAAAAAAAATGCTTCATTTCACAATCTGCCAAATTTAAATATAGATTTTACATTCGAAAAAGAGAATTAATTATAGCACATTTGTTTTTCGATTCTTCTTATATAGCCAGCCAAAAAAATTAAACAAAAATAATTTTACTATCCTTCAATAATTCTATCCATATAAAATCATAGTTAAATTATTTTAATCATAAAAATAATAATCATTAATAATCAAACAATAATCAATAATCATCAAACATAATCAAACAATAATCATTAATAAAAAACATAATTTTCATTTAGCAAAAATACTTTACAATAATTGATTAGTTACATAATAGCATTTTCTTATGATCTACTTTTATGTTTGTTATGACGTAAAGCTTCCAAATGAATTTATAAAGTGATGTCCCGAGAAATTTCAAATTCAAAATTTGAAACATTTTGATAGTCTGATATTAATGAATAAATATAATACAGAAGTTCATGATATTTTAACAATATTTATTATCTAAATTTAAAATTTTAGGTAATTATTACACTTTTATTTGCTTCTTAATTTTTTTAAAATTATTATAGTTTCCCAATAAATATATATTATTATTTTCTTCATAATGCTGAAATTTAATTCTCCTTATTATTATCATTATTATTATAATTAATGTCATTCCAAACACTGAAGATATTTTCGGGATTTAAGAGCCTATACGGCTCAGACCAAGTCAAGTAAAATTCAAATCTAATCCTTTTCCGACTCTTAACCTTTTAATGAAAGACAAAAACTCCTTGAAATTGAGTCATACAAAAGCCATTTTTCATTCTTCCCTATCAGTATGAAATGCATCATGAAAATTTTCATTTATATTCAAGATAACTAATCAACAAATTGATATAATGCTGAAAGAATAATGATTAACTTAGTTAATGATTAAATCAGCTTCTAATCATGAACCGAAAATCGCTCTATCTGCATATCAATTCCATTAATCATATTCAGTTTTCGAGAATCATTAAGAAAAAATAAGATGCAACAAACCGAGCAGCTGGTCATGTTAATAATAGAAAATAAAATATTTAAGTTGTCAAACAAAAATTTAAAATATTTTTTTCTTTCAAATGCTAGCAGCTGATTCTCAAAGAGGAATAATGAATATTTTATGAATGATAATGTGAATCCTGAATATTGTGTAAAAATAACGCCGCTAAAATATTTATACACTTTGATTTCATTTTATACAAATAACAAAACTGTAAAATATTCATAAAATTATTTACATAATTATATTAGTGATGATTTATAACTATATCAACGAAATAAAAATGTATAAGTGTAAATTTCAACAATATAAAAAAATATTAAAATGTTTACCATAATTAAAAAAATGGATTTCAATTTTTTTCTTTAACTAAGCAACATTTTATACGACTTTTGTATTGAATAAAACTTTTAATTATTTAAATCCAAAACTCTATGTAAACTATTGATTGCAATCAAAATTATTTATTCGTTTGTTATACTTAATATTCCACCATTTTTTCGTAAAAATGCATGTAAATGAGAAAAATTAAAAAGTTGAATTTGTTTAATATTAAATCTGCTTGGATATAATTGTTTTAATTACTGAAACATAATTGATAGAAAAAATGATTTTCTGTGGGCGGCCAGTATAGTAATATACTAAAATATTGGAATTAGGGTGAACTGTAAATTTTCTTGACACCTAAGTTTTGTAAATTCAGTGAATATTCAGTATCAGGTGTTGTTAATTATAAAGAATGAAAAGATCCAAAATAAAAAGTACTCACTTAACATTTAAAGTTCACTTTTAAAATAAAATTAAAAAACCGAAAAAAATAAACATGAAAATACTCATCTTTTAAAAATTAAGGACGAGTAAAATCAAATATAAAAATTTTAAAATTAATTTTATTAATATAGAATATTTTGTTTCATTTATTAGGAGTTTGCAATCATCTTCTTAATAATTAGGAATTTTAATGCAATCTAAGGCATTATTGTAATCAATTTATGTAAAACTGATAAATTCTTAATTTTGCATATGGTAATGTTTTCAGTATTTTTCATGTTGGAACCCCTACAAACATCGAAAAAAAAAAGATCTTTGTTTTTTAAACGATGATGTTTCCCGACATATTGGCATACTAGAAAGAGATCGATTTCAATACTTGTGAACTTTCGCTTGACTTATAATTATATTCAAATCATTTGTACTATTTTGTCTAAAAGCCATCCTTTGAAAGTCACTTATGAAAGCTAATATTAACATAATACACTCGCATATTACACGTATAATTATAATAGAATGTGGAAAAATAATTTTTATTTAATATAGTTTTAAAATAGTAAACTATTATTTACAGCGCTATGTTCTTTAAATAAATTTTTAGTTATAGTATACTATTTCCATATGAAAGATATTTAAAAAAACAAATGCGTTTGAGTCTCTATTTTTACTCAAATTTTACAAGGTACTTTCACAATAAAATATTTATGGGGGAAAAATCTGGCAGCTTTTGAGATTTTATTTAAAATAATATTTATGGATAGATAAAAGAAAATGCGATGTGTGTGTGTGTGTGTTCGAGTTAAGAAAAAACACTTCATGATACACTTCACAGTTGTAACAAATTTTAATTTTAACTAACAGTATTTCTCTCCGTAGTAAAAAAATGTCTCAAATATTGCTGAAGTGATTGGCTGATAGATGCATCTGATAACCAAAAGTATTGAGTCCACAGAAAACGACTGCAAAAAAATATAGCGCGTGTGCTTAATACTATCTTTATACTTGAAGTCAATTTTTGTGCTGTTCTTCCGTGGAGAACACTCAAGGAGGTTGTTCCCTCGCTTACGATGTGATGAAAATGTAGACGTTCAAAGTCTTCTTATCAATGAGATAAACTCATGCAAAATAGGAGAATGCAAAGTTCCTGTCAGTATGTGTTCTTTAAAGCTGCTACATGCAAGGAAAACATATTCATTAAAAATAAAAGGATGATAACAGATAAATTATTATCTCTCGTCGCAGCTGTTTGAATTTTAACCACGAGCTAAATTCTCACAATTTGTATACTTCCACAGCAAATATACGTTAGCAATTACGGTGGTTTCAAAAAATAACTGGTTTATTCTTTTCTTTAAAAGATCGTTCAACTTCATTGGATTTTTTTTTCGATTTGTTTTGCATGCTGGAAATTTCTTTAAAAATGTAGTTTTTTGTGGTATCATTGAAAATTTTGTTTTGTGATTTTCAGTGTAAGCAAAATAACTGTAAATAATGTAATTCATTACTGTACATAGGAAATGCTTAGAATGCCTATCATTATGTTATGAATAAAAATAATAGTTATTGAATGCATAACAGTATAAATATACATAACAATATAAATTATGCATAACTGTTACAATTTGTCATTTTCATTAATTTAATAATGACAAACAATTTCTTTTGCTCCTTTAATGCCGTGAGAGAATAAATTATGCAATGATAAATAACTAAAAAATATCTAACATGCGATTAACATAGATTTTATTATGGTTATTAACCTATGAATTAACACATCCATTCATGAAATCCAACATAAAATAATAAATGCATGCATCTTTTCTTTCTTTTTTTTCCAAAAATAATATAGTAACAATGTTTTATGAATACATATTAACATAGAAGTTAACAAAGAATCATTAAATTTTTTGAAGCAATTAGAAATGTATAAATATTTAAAATAATAGTATCAAACATATGACCTTCTTATCAACTGAGAAGATGCTAAAGCACACATTACCTCAAGTTTATCTACAGAAATATCTTAGATATTTATTTCATATTCATTAATTGCTTTTGATTTTTGACTACAAATTATGAAGTGAAGAAGTAGCTCCTAAAAGTTACTGAAGGTATTTTTCAGAATTCACGAATTTTTCAAGATAACTAAATTAATGGTCTTTTAGAAGAAGTTTTTAACTATAAAGAATACTTGTTTTTCTGAGAAAAATTGCTTATGAAATTTTGAATGCGAATATTTTAGGAAGAACTTGTGAAAACATTCTTATTTAATAAAAATTTAATACTCGCATTATTTAATTAATTATTATTTCATTATCATTGTTTAATACTCGCATTTATTTAAAAATCTGATTCAACTTTTCCGGCTACCTGAATTTGCTTAACATTCATACTTTTACTGTTCAGTGGAATTAAATGTATCTTCTCCGTAAACATATGCATCAAACTAAATATTCAGGTTTTTTCTATATATTTATTTTTTATTTTCTTTCATATAAATTGTGAATGCGGATCACTTTTATCGGTAAGAAGCAATTTGGAAAATTTAATGAAGTATGTATCAAAAACATATCTATAGGCTTGCATTGTAGTAGATATATTCATTTTTAACTAGAAAAACAAATTTGAAAATTTAAATTGTTATTTTTTATATAAATGATGTAATTTTATAAATACTTCATAATTACTTATAATGAAATAAATTTTTCATGAAATGTGAAATAAATATTTGTGGAAGAATATTCCAGATTAAAAAAATTACGCTTTTAATCATTTTTCATTTAAAAATTTAATCATTTCATGAAAATAGAATATGTAATTTATTTATTTTATAATTTTGGGTTCAAGTCTTTATGATACACTGAAAAAAATTGACTTAAAAATAAATTTCCTTATTTGTAATGATTTGTTTTTATTTATTCTGTTTCAATTTTAAATCTGCAAAAAATTTATTAAAATAGGCTATAAGCTGCTGAATTTTTTTAAAACAATATTATGTTTCTAAAAATATTTTTTGAAAATAATTGATAACATGGTTTAACCTCTGTACACATTTCCTTGTAGCACATCCAAGTTAGCATTCGTAAGAGCTTTTTAATCCTAAATAAATATTTTTATTACATCTCAGTAGATCTAAAATATTTGTTTTGTTTTCATATTATTTATAAATAATGCGTGGTTTATACTTTGTTTATTAACAGTGAAGTAATATGTTTTTCCACGTTATTTTTCATATTTTTTTTTCGCGTAATTTAACTCTTTTTAGAAAAGTTAATAAGCCATATTTTATATAAATTACAAAGGAAGATCTATGTAAATTACAAATGAAACAAATATTATTTTTTTCGTTATTTTTTGGAAGTACCTGCCATTTATTTTATTGAATTAAAGCTAGCTTTAGCTTTACAACAAATACAATTCGCATATGATAAATATATTTATTTGAATTTTTTCCTCATTGAAAGAAACTTCTAGTACTATAAATATTATAAAGCTCTCCAAATCACTTGTCAATCCTTGGGAAAATAAAATTCTAATTTGCTGTAGACAATATAGACTGTAAGAATGATTTTTTTTAAAGTTGTAGTTTCTGAATTTTAGATTCTCTATAATTTTTCTAGATTTCAATTTTTCATTTAACATCATTGATTCTCTATCTATAGAATCACATGTGCATACCCACTGTAGTGTCTATCCTTTTGGAATGTGAAATGAAACTGTTGTTACCAGAATCATGTAAAAAAAAATTAACTCCACTATTAATTATAACTATCGGTTTAGGCTGAGTTATACTGAATGAGAACACTTAAGATTTTATTGCAAGGAAATTTTTCTTTCAAACTTTGCGCATTGATCATATTATGGATCAAGTCTATTGGACCATTAACACTTAATAATTTAAGAGTAAAGCGTGAGACTTGTTCTTTCGTGATCAATGATATCCTTAAAATTTGCCTAATTAAGATCAATCATTTCTATTAAGAATACATTTAAAATCAGATAAGTAAATAGAATATTTTTAAAAACACAGATAAGTTACATTTTCCAAAATAATTTGCTTGTTAATATTGTATTATTAGAATATTTAATCTCGCTTAGTAACAGGTGCCGACAGACGTCAATAACAATCCTTATCAAAGTGATTCAATGTACGCAACGGATTCACGAGAGAAAAATTTTCATATTGTACGCTGACGCAAAACTCAGACATTTATCTCAATGATGTCTGCATACTTATCATGAAGGCTTTTATTTTTCATTGGCCCTCTTATCCTGAATTTTGTTACAAAAAGTCTTAATCAGTCTCGATGTTTTTCTTTCGTGTTATTTTAACAGGCATGTGTGTCGATAAGGATACATGTTATAGATCAATTTACAGAACGATATTAAGTAGCTGTTATAAATAGGAAGTGTGAAAGGATTTGCTCGCAATTTTGTCAACATAAAGCAATAGAGATTTGTGCAGTTCTTATCACATTAAACGCAAATTGTTCTATTTCGATAGTTATCACCCGATCTGCTATCGTTTACTGGTCAATTAAAGCCTTCATGTATATAATTGAACAGCTATTCGTTTGTTCGAGCACTGTACGTTTTCCCATCCCTCCATAGATTGATATGATAATTAGAATAATATTATATTTACATAGAAAGATTCATTGTGCAATAAAAAATTAGCTGGTTTTTTTTAAGAGAAGTAAAAGGAAATAGAAAAAGGGATATGGAAATATCTGGAAACATTTAAGCCAAAAAATGAGTTATTCATACGAAAATTTTCATTTATTTATATGTTCATAATTTATTTTAAAGCCAATTTTAGTTTTTTTCATTTTGATGTCTCAGATAGAGATTAAAAAATGAATAATCCCAGAAAAATTGGAAGAAGATTGTGCAATTGTAATTGGTATTTTAAATGATTGGTAATTTTTAAATTGGCTTATGTTTTTCTCAATATAAAGAACAATTAATGAAAATATTAAAATGTTGCTAATCCTCATTAGAAGAAAAAAAGATTGGAAAAAAGGGTTAGTGAGAAATTTTGAAACCGCTTAAGTTGGAAATTTTTTATTTGGAAAAAATTAATAGTTTAGATCCATCGATGACAATTATCAGTATCTTTTCAAGTTTCTTATTTGGAATGATGATATATATTTCAGAATAAATAGAATATGCTTGTTCCAAAGCTAATCCAGTTAAATGATTTTTTTATTAGAAGAGACTATTATACAGCAAAATAGTTCAATAGCTTCGAGTTGTTAGACTATCTGTCATGTGATGTCAAATACTTTAGATATCGAGTTCTTCATTTGACTATAACCCAACATAAAAACACACCATCATTGTAGGATGCATTGGAAAACATCCCAATAATCCATCGCATATTGATTTGTTTCTGCTGTTCATTTTATAAAGAAACCACAGATTAAATGTGATCTTTGATCGTGACTAAAAAATTCCACATCAGATGATAGACGAGCTTATTATCATAGTACAACTCCTGAGACGCAATAACTTCGAAATGGATCGTTCCAAAGTCGTGAGCACTTTTGCATGCATCTTCCAATTTGTTTTTTAAAACTGTTTTTTTCAAATTAACAGTCCATTCATGCGGATGACGTCGTAAATTAGGATGGATCTTGCTCCTCCTCTTTTTGAAACTTTGTGCAAGTTCCTTATGCCGGTCAACGCTCGCTCGAAACTCGAGTAGTATACACGACTAGCACAGAGTTGCTTTTAATTAACCTTTAGATATATTTATGCAAAGTTTTTTGACTGTTTAATAAATAGAAATTTATTAATATGAGCACGCAAATTAAATAGAGGCAAAGCAGTAAACTTTAATGCGTGTGTATAAATTGATCTGGTTAGTAGTAAATCGTAATTTTTTGAAAATATTAAACATTTTACTTAAAAAAAGTGGAAACCAGCTGTATTTTCCCTATCAATAATAATTGTGTTTTCATTGGATAGAGAAGTGTCTTACATTGATTTTTTAAATTAAATATGACAGTAAAAAGATATCAGATACTTCTATAATACCAATCATGCCTTACAATAATTTTCATTTGAATACAAAAATATAAAGTATAGATTATATAAGCAAATATAAGAGCTATTTAGAATGAAACTAATTTGCTCCGTTTTTAATGTTCACATTCTTTTGTTTCTTCAAAATGCTGAAAACGTATTGAGAAATTTTTCTTATACAAAAAATTGAGGAAAATCAAGATGAAAAAGAAAGGAAAAAACTTTAATTCCAACAGTAATTTAACAAGGATCTTTTGAACTTAAATGAAAAATTGTATATAAAAAAACTAATTAGATTTTTTTTATGTTTTCGAAATTTCCCTTTTATATCAAAAAATTGTAAAAAAATTACTAACTAAATAATTTATAATTCAAAATTTTAAAACTATCAGAATTATAGTTAATAATCTAAAATATTCGGATCGTTCACATTTCATAAAAAGGAATACGAATTATAAAACTTTTTACTTAACCTTGTATTATCCATCATTATTTTAGTTCTAAATATTCTTTTTGATAAATTTTTTTCTTTAGAAGGATATCAGTTCGAAAGAAGTGATTATTTCCACTTTTTAGAATGACACTCTAAAGTCTAATAGCAATTACTACAAAGAAAGGCGAATTTATATTATAAATTGATTTTCAAAGTATACAATTAAGATATATGTATGGCAATACAAATGCTTGAATTTAAAACAGTTCCAGTAGTACATTTGTTCGTTTGGAAACAAAATTTCAAATTGCAAGAAGATTCCATCAAACAAATGTCGAGTATCAGTATCAATAGATTGAAGATTATTTTGTTGTTTGTTCAACAGCTAGGGATTTCCATTTATTTAGTGGCCCACAGCTGTCTATTTCGTCCCTTTTTATAGCACGAAAGGTGAGAAACTATCGATAACATGCAGTTTTTTCACAATATTTTACCTGACAAATGATTCCATGGGAAATAGAATCGATAGAATTTGTTCCTGGCTCTTCGTTATAAAGACGTAACGATTGCACACCTGTTTTTTCCATCCTGTGTAAGCAAAGAAAATGGCGAACGATGTTAGAAACAATTCTATAGCTGAGACTATATGCGATCGTTCAAACTATTTCCGTTGCACGTGAATCATAAATGAAAAGATTTTTTTTATTGTACCATTCACTTATATTTTTTACCATGTATGTTATTTTTACAATGTATCAAATATAATACTTTCGAAGCCGAAGAAGAGATAAGTTATAAAATTGATTTTATTTGGAACTTTAGAACTTTATTTTGGATCCCTTTTAAAAATTAATGTCAGTTAAGGAACATCAATAAAAATAATTGTTTCGAAATGTTTTGACATGTGATCAAAAGCAAGTGGTTAGTCAACAAAATCAGTTTTAAATCCTTTTAATTTATTCGTTTTTAGAACATCGAATAAAGTGCCGAAGAAAGAAAATGAAGAAGTAAAAAAAAAATATATTAGAGTTTGATTTTCAAAATGCTTTTGTCATAAGCTGATTTCAAGGAGTGATTTTCATATTTTGACAGATATTAGATAACAAAATATATCATTGAGTAACAAGCTCAAGAGAAACTCAGCAGATAGCATGTACATGGAGTGCTAACATTTTAAGATTACTATAAAATTTTATTTTTATTATATTAATGCTCAAAAAATATTTTTTTCATGAACTAATACTTCTAATATTCATTATTAATATACTATTTAAATACACATACAAATGTAATCTACAATCACTAACTTAAACTTGATACGATAATTAGTGATACGACGCTAAGAAAAAAATTTAAAAATAATGCATTTAGAAATTTAATCTGCTATTTTAAATTCAATTATGAAACATAAAATAAATAAAGCAATTATAAAATATTCACTCAGAAATTAGTTTAAAACTGTTATTTATTGATAACAATTATACTTTATGAATTAGATTTCCAATTAACATCAGGCAATGAAATTAAATCAGTACGTTTTCTCATTTTTAATGATTTCAAAGAAGTTACACTAAGTTTCTATGAAGCTGTTTTCAATTAAAAATCCTTTCCTTTAGTGGGAAGTCTTGAAAATATTAAAATAGTGTTCGATACTTTCACCCTCAGTTTGAGCTTCAACACACCCCAGTCTAGTGTTTGGACATGTACACATGCTGCGTCTAGTTTTAGAAAAGAGTAAACAAGACGTTGAACCAGTCGCGTCTAGCCGACGGAACATAACTCTTTCCGCGGACACATTCGTAGTTCGATAATTTAAGAGTAGTCTGGTTCGCGTATTCCTTTGTTCTATTTTACTGCGAACATCGACTTCCTCAGCTCATATATTTATATGGGTGTTTATCAGTAAAAAATCGCTTTCCATTGTCGCGAAATCGAATGGAACTCTTAATAATTGGGCTGCCCCCTTTTTTCTTATGTTTCTTGAATTTGACCTTGTGGGTTAATTACTTTAAAACCTCATGTTTCTTTCTTATGAAACCCTATTTTATTACTGAGAAATTATGGAATGCATATTTTTATTCCCTATTTATTATGTTTATCAATTTGTGATTGGAAGGGAACAAATAAGATGGTGTTTGGGGATTGGTGATTCACTGAACTCGCGTGTGTAGTGAGTCGGTTTTATGACTTTGTTTACCTAATAGTCTCGTTTTCTTGTTTTTAATGTTTTCTACCGTTTCATTTTAATTTTGTCATTTTAATGCCTCAGTTCTTGATTTATGTACTCATTATAAATTGATATCTCTCGAACTGATGATATTGTTGTACTTTCCTCAAATTAGAGAATTTATTTAGAGGGCAATTAAAATTTTTCTGTAGAAAAAAAATGCGTGCTAAAAATTAGAAAAGACTAGTTTTTCTTGTAAAATTACTAAAGGCAAGTTTTCTCACAATTATTTTTGAATGCCAAGTTTATTTTTTAAATAAATCCTTTGCAATAGTTCTTCTAGTATTAGAAACTATTACAGGTGAAATATATTATGATTATTATCATTCACATAGTCCTATAAAACTATCAAGGCTTATAATTCTTCATAGTCACCTAATTTATATTTTTTACTATCGGAACTTACCTTAAAAATCTTTAATAATTAAGAACCTTAAATCTCATTCTTTGATTTCAAAAATAATTACTCCTAAAAAAAGTAACGATAAGATCAAAATTTAAAAAAAAAAAAAAAAAAAAAAAAAAAAAAAGATGAGATTTAGTGAAGAATAAATATATTTGAAAAATACAAAACATGCTAATCGATAAATAAAAAAGAAACCACAGACAAATTTTATATTTATTTACTTTGGGAAAAGAATATCATTTATAGTTATGCTTAACGATTGGCAATATCATTTGTCAAAGTTTCGTTGAAGGATGAAAGAAATTTGTTAGACCTGAAAGAACTTTTCTATGTTTTCAAGATTCTAGGTTGAAGAGCATGACTTGAGTGCGATTAATAGAATTTCTTAACTTGAGTTCAAATATGGTAAGCTGTGATGCATTCATGGCAAAATGATTAAGGATAAATAGTTAAAGTAGATTTGAGTGAAAAATGGTATTCAAAATGTGGTATCTAAAAGACACACCCAGTCCTTCCCTTGACCTTTTTTTCTAGCTAGGAGGTATGGAATCACATGACTTGTTGATAGCAATGCATTCTAGATTTAAATTCCGAAAGCGCATTAATCTCTAGTAACGGAAATACTCCTATCACTAGCAATATTTCATTTATCGCATATTTTTGTCTTACTCATTTTATCTTAAGCTAGTTGCTTCTTTTTTCTTATGTTTCTTTCATATGAAATACTGTTTTATTAAGCTTGGATAGTTCTGTTTTGAATTATTTTTAGCAGAGTCAACGTTGGCAACTCATGTCACTAAGTACACAATTTTAAAAGATGTGAAATTCGAAAAACATAAAAATTTTATTATAAATTAGTGAATTCACAATTTTTTTGAGATTAATATAATTAATTCATATTTTCCTAGTGAGTTAATTTTAGAAGTGTTCTTATTCAGCATATTAAGTGTGAAATAATTCCATGTTCTATTTTACTTATAAAACTGTTAAATTATTTTTCACTGACGTTTGCAAACAAGGGAAGAAGAATGGAGGCCAGGTTAATGACATTTTCAAGGCACTTCTTTAAGTAATTTAACACTGAAATAAAAAAAATTTACCAATTAAGTAAAAGTTTAAGTAACTGAAATTTTACTAAGAATGGAATCATCGCTTCATTAGGGTAAAACATTTGGAAGCAATCATGGTAATTTTAACTAACAATTTTGCAGTTTTGACCTGTTTATCACTGTATATTTTTGATTCAAACAAAGACTATCCCAACCAGGATTAGCAACTTGATGTGAATTACAAACCATTCCATATTCAAAATTCAAACGGAAATCGAACCAATAAAATATTAAGTAAGAAAAGAAAAGTAAAAAGATCGATTTTATTTTTGGCACTGTTCAGACACATTATAACAGATGGGTTGAGAACTTACCGAGTTTCCTTTTTTGATATATGCTGTTATAATTGAATGACTTAAAAAAGAAAAAAAAACATAAGAGAATATGAAGATCTCAAAAGAAAAAGAACTTGCATTGTGATTAAGGCAAAAGTTTTGCCACCCTGAATTTCATTTTATCAGAATACAGAAAAGTTAGACTGAAAACTTATATTGATAAAAGAAAACTAGTAAAAGTTGCATTTTCGGTTAACTTTAGTTACAATAGTGAATGAAGAGAATTAATATATATTGCAACGTAAATTGCGTTTCAACAAACAATTTAGGAAATACCTAACAATTTTATGACAATGTTTTCATTTTTTCATGGAATTACTTTAATATTTATTTTTGAAAATATTTTTTAAAAATTGAATCCTACATTTTATATTATTTTCAAAATGCAAACATTACTCATATTCAAATTTTTAATGCTCTTGTCCCAAAACGTTATAGCAAATATTTGATTAATGAAATTGATAATTTTTCATTCAAAATTTAAAAGAGAAGGGAAAAATAGTATATGAATGGATTCCATGAATATAAGAAATGTTATGACAAAAGAAAAAGAATGTTTATATTATGCAATCCATAATCAGTAAAGTTCGCTCTTTGCTTGATTTTTTAAACTAATCATACACAAAGTATATTCTTGAATTATTTTTTATTACTAAATATAATTGAAACATATAAATAAAATGTTATTATTAATAATAATGTATTTCTCAGTTTAGTTGTCTTCATGCTTGGTTACTATAGAATAAAGAATTTATTATCATATTTGCTTTTAACGGTAACTGTAGAGAACAGAATTTAAATATTTGTAATAATTAAATAGTAATATGATATAGAAGTGGTTTATTTTTCTTTTAAACGTAAATTAAATTAAAATTATTTATTTTGCTTTTATTAATTATTTTTATTTTATTAATTTTTTATTTTTTTTATATTATTAATTTTTATTAATGTTTAAATTAAATTAAAATTATTGTTATGTTTCACCTATTGAGTTCCGTATGTACGTATACGTTCTTAATATAATGGGAGCATAAATTAGTAAGTTCTTAATAAAAGTGGAACATACGATCATATACGTGTGTATAGGAACGTATGTTCCTATTTTATTAAGAAATAATTTTAACATCTGTATAGAAATCTATTGGAGACATGTTAATATTTTTGTTAAGTATATGAAAAACATTATGAAACTCATATTATTAATATAGTTTAAGAGGGATTTTCATAAATGCTTTTTATATTAATAGTAAATTAGCAACATAACACTTAACTATGATTTATTCACAAATTTGTTTTGAATTAAGTATTTCAACAATGGGTTTTAGACTACAATAGTTATTAACTTTTTCTTATTGAGGCATTAATTTAATTTTAAAAAAATATTTCGGAAAAAATAAATCTATATATACTAAGCATGATTGCTACATTTTACATACTTACATAGAAATACTTACAAAATACTTCCAAAGTGTATACAAAATATACTGATGTATGTGTATAAGATTCTTCTTAAACACATACACATAGCTGATTTTATTAAATTTAGATAAACTTTTTAAAAGAATAAAGTTTTTCTCAAAATTAATTATATATTATGAGTTATGTGTAATATTGAAGATATATTAATAATTTGAAAATTTTGATAAATTATGAAATATTGGAGTAAAATATAATATGAAAAAATAGAATTATTTAAATAATTGTACAAAACAATTGAGTTTTTGTCAAAGAAGATAGAAAGGTTTACTAGTTTGTGAGAGAATATTTTTTATCTTTTAAGTTCTATTAATATATATCGTGAAATTAAAATATAGAATGATTACAAAAAACTACATATATATATATAATTTTGATTTAAAAAATTTAAAAATTTTCAAAATTAGCCGTTGAGAGTTTTGGAAATTTTAAAGAAAGATGATTTGATGCCTATTAGATACCTATTTTTTCCCATCGTTTCCTGATGTAATAATGTAGTTAAAGTTGTTTCATAAAGGAACTGTAAGCTATTGGATGTTCTCTTTCACCTTTTTGAAAATAAAAGTTGTGTAAATATATTTTGAAAGTACTTTATTTAACTATTTTGATGTGTTTCAGATTTGCTCAGATAACAAAAGTAATTATAAATTTATGTGTTAAAGATTTATTATAAATTTTAAAAATTTAAGATTTATTTCACAAATGTGATTTTAGAGACCTTCTCTAAAATCAAAGGTGTTATTTATTTTGTATGATGTAAAATGCACTGAATGTGTCCATTTTGACAATATAAAAATCCATTAAGATACACTGTAATGTGTATATGTGTGTGCGCGTGTAAAATGATGTTTTCTCAAATAATTTCCCAAAGGCACATTGATATTTCCTAGAAATAAAGTATATACAAAGTAAATAAATTTTCTACATGAAATCATGCCTCCTAATCAGAAAATAATTTCATTGAAAATATTAGCAATCACTTAGGTTTTTTCTATGAGATGTATAATCGTTTAGACACCTTTAGATTTTACCTAAGGGTAGAAATTACAATAGCTAAGATTTGAGAAAGTTCGAAGCAACTGCTTTTTGCTCTTTAGCAAATTCTACTTTTATTCTTTTACTATGTAGTGTTTAGCTTCTTTTAAATACATTTTATAGATTTTCCTCAAACAAGTTTCATGAAACTAATACCAACATTTTTTTTTATTTTTTATTTTGGAAATGATGATCCATCATTCTATTAATTATCATAAAAAAAATTTCCATTAATTTTTTCGCCTTTTTAAAAATAATAGTTTTTTTTTTTGTTTCATGAAATGATAGAAAATAGATAATAGTTCAAATGTTTAATAGGCATAATCTTTTTTCACATTTATGGTTACATAATTCTTTTTATCATATATATGAATAAGTTATATACGTATTTTCTCTATACAAAAATTTATATTATATTGATGATTGAATGATTCTAGAAATTGTTTGTGTGATAAATATTCTAAGACAAAATTATTCGTAATATGAAACAGATTTTTAAATATATATTGAAAATTTGTGCATATATATAAAACTCTTATAACTATATTCAGCATTTGTTTAAAATAAAAAAGATGCTTAAGCTAATAGAAAATCCATGAACGGAAGCTGCTGGATCCCCTAGCGTAATAATTGTCAAGCAAGACACCAGCCATGGGCTCGATGTCACTTCCCGTTGAGTCCAAACTCTTAGTGATGCGGAAGAAAATCCTTTCCAAAAAGTCTCAACCAGTCGGAACAATTTTATTATTTCCATCCGCTGTCTGTGTTTTGATGGATGTCTTTTTTTTTTTTTTTCTGCCTTAACCTCCACATGAGTGATTTAGATATATTTTTTCTCTGTTATTAGTGATTGATGATCGCTTTTAACTTCAGAGCAATAAAATTTCTTTGAATATCAATCATTTGATCTCAACAAGTCCAGGAGACAAAGGAGGATGATGTGTCGTAATTTCTCCTAATCTCTGATATTAAATCGTTAGGATGTCTGCCCATTGACGGGTGTGTTTTAAATATTATTAGACCACATATATATAACAAAATATTATTCATTCATATTTTATGAAGTTTCGCTATAATATAGGCATTGAATACGACTGTTTCTTTATCATCCAAAGATATATTTCACACCTATAAAATGATGACTGCATTTTGGAGTTACTATTTTATTAATATATAAAAATGAATTTGTAGAGTTCTGATATTCATTAAGAAACGATCAACGAGTTAATAGAGATTGATTTTGATACCAAATAACAGCAACAAAAAAGCTCAACTATTTATACTAACATATTGCTACTGTTCACAACATCTAACGTTACTTGATAATATTAATATTTACAGTTTCACTTTTGTTAAAAAAAAAAAGGAATTTAAAGATTGAAATTAAGGAAAAAATTTTATCAAAAAGGTGTGATTGGGGACTATTGATAGAAAATTTTCAAAAATAATTTTTCATGTATTATTTAAATATACATCACAAGCAACTACTCTATTAAATTAAATTTAATTCTTCGTAAATTCTCTTAAAACATTAATCTTTACTTAAACACACACACACATATGTATATACACAGAAAGAGAGATTTATATGAATAAATATGTATATACATTAATATGGTTTTAAAGAAAAAAATCTTCCTGAAGAAGTAAGATTTTATAATACAAGTCCTGTAGACATATACAGCTGGTCAGATATGCACAGCGTAAATGCAACATCCTGAAGGAAGCTTACAAATAACATAAAATTTACAGCATACATTAGCAGAGGTGAGAAAGATACGCACATGATTAGAATTTCATCGCAGCTTCAAATTACGCGCCCGCATGTGGCGCCACTTCAAAGCGCCAATTAAGGCTTGGAAATTTCAAAGGGGGGGAACACGATTAATTATGCTTTTTAGAAAACAGTGATCATTTTTTGATCAAGTAACCAAGTTCGACAGAAGAAGGATAGTAGCCAACCGCGATTGTGGACTATTTTTCGGAAAATCGGCAGATGTGTTGGATGAAACCAAACAACTGTAATGTGGATATGTGATCGTTGGATGCAGTAAGGTACGGCGGATCGACATGTTCGATCGCATCCACCTCACTGCACCACTTCACGTGATGACGGGTAAATTATGCGCGTGGCAGTGGCGGATCACTCAGCCACATCACGAACCATATCATAGCACATTCAGTCTGTAATCAAGTGTCTGAGCCTACCACTCGACGCCATTTACAGCCAAGTGGTCTGTCCGCAAGGTGTGCATTGCTTCGTCTACCCTTGGCGTAAAACCATATAGGTCTCTGCCACCAATGGTGCAATGAAAGAAAGATGTAGACAGCAGAATGGAATGTCTTTACTGATATGTCACGCTTCTTTCTGCAACACCACGATTGTCGAATCTGGAGACACCGTGGAAAGAGGATGCTGAACAGCAGCGTTATGCACCTCCAACACTGGTTCTGCACAGGGTATTATGGTATGGGGCGGTATTGGATATCACTCTCACACTCTTCTAGTACGTATTGCTAGTACTTTAAATAGCCAGCGCTACATCTCCGAGGTGTTGGAGCCAGTTGTCCTTTCTTACTTTCATAGCTTGCCAACAGCCATATTTCAACAGGATAATGAGTGACCACACGTGGCACGCATTGTCCAAGGGTTTTTCGTCAATCGCCAGATTGAATTGCTTCCCAGGTCGGTAGATCTTTCTTCCCAGTCGCTCTATGGATCTTTAGCCGATAGAAAACACGTGGTTCATCGCTGCTCAGCGATTGACCCAGAATATATTCCCATCTGCCACACCAGATCAACTTTGGCAAAGTGTGGAAGCTGCTTGATCTGCTGTACCCCAAGAAAACATCCAAAATTTGTTTGAATCAAAGCCGAGGCGAGTGGCAACGGTGTTCTCCAACAATGGCGGTTACTCTGGGTAGGTTGATTTTGTCAGGAACTACATTTCACACAAGTCTATAAATTTAATGATTTGATACTTGGTCAGCATGTTATCTACAAAATGAATTTTGTTGTGATGCCTCTTGTCTTTCTAGGTGTTACAATTAAAATGGCCAGCAGTGTAGTTTATAAATTTCGTTCAAATAATAGGAAATATAATAAAAAGTTTGAAAGAATTACACTCTGAAACTAATAATAAATTATTATAAAAATATAATTTTTAAAATATTTATGCTTGTTCACCTCAGTTTATTCAATTTAGTTCATTTCAAAATCAAGCAATATGATTTTGAAAAAATTTGAATCATATATTTTAATCGAAAACTTATTATTTTATAAAAAAGTTCTAATATATTATTATAAGTTTTTTTGCAGTTTTAGTTTGCACATACACACACATATTAAAATTGGAAATGTAATAATAAATATGGATAATAATATCGCAATGGTAAATATATATGATTAAATATTTTCCGCATGTTCTGCTATGTTTAATAAAATTCGTAGAAATTCTATTTATTGAATCTTTTTCAAAAACTGTTGAATTATTTTAATTAATAAAGGAAAGTTTTTATCAAAAGTAGACTACAGATTTTAATTAAAAATATTTTAACTAAGACATGGTAATACAGATGTAATAAAATCCTAAAATTTCACAAATCCGAATCTGATGAAGATCTTCTATCCTTTTAATGTTTTAAATTACAATAATAAAAAGGATTGCAACATTATAAAAATAAAATAGATAAATCATATCAAATAAAAAACTATCATCTTTTAATTAATGAATTATGTTTTGTTTCCAAAAAATAATTCATTTATTAAAAAATTACGAATGAATAAAAGAATTAATCGTAAAAAATTTTTATGAACAATTTATTTCCTAAATTAGAGGTTTCACACTTATATTATTCATTATAAATATATTATTTTACATTTATTAAAATTGGCTAAAAATTATTGATAAATGCAAAGTTCTTGACTGCTAAATCAATTGCTTAAAGTTAAAATCCAGTAATAAATTACTTAACTAAGCGGGGAATTATGAATTTTATTCATTCTTAAATTTCCAGCCCAAAGGAAGATATTTATGGTAAGATGTCACATCAATTTATTATTAATCTCTGGTAACCACTTTAAAAATTATTCAATCAGAGATACACCTTTATTTTTTGTGAAAATCGCAATATATATAAAAGTATTTCAAAAGGAAAAGAAAATCCATTTCCTTTTCCTTTTGATTTACATACACATAAATCACACATCACATACACTTTTTAATTCACATACACATTTCAATTAAAAACATTTTTTTACACACCTAATAAACAGCAAGTTCCTTAGCATAGACCTTAGCAACATAAAAGAACAGCAAGTTCCTTAGCAACATAAAAGAAGATTTTAAGTGAAAACAGATAGGTGCAAGAATGTATTATCTGATAACTATGCATTGTTGTATTATACAATTTATTCTTTATTAATAATTTTTGTGCCAAATTGTTCGTGACAGTTCATTTGTGGGAAGTGAATTTTTTGGAGAAAATTCCGACATCAGTCATTGAAATATTTTAGTTCAATTTTATAAAATCCATGCACAACTCTGATATCAGATTTCATTAAATTAATTTTCGCTAATTTGTCATTAAAAGTTAAATTCAATTATTAAACTAAAAATTTTTTAATTAAAAATTTTTTACAAGTTTGATTGCAAAGACATAATATTTTTAAAAATGCCTATTTATGAACAAATTTTCTAATCTAATAATTTGAAATGTCTTTATTCATTTGGCCGATATACCATTTACTTAAAATAATCTTTTTCCATTTTTCATTGTCTACTTGTTTCTAAAAATAAGCCTAAATACAGAAAGGCAACTACTTCGCCAAGATTTCCTTACATATTAATTGCAAATCAATTACCTTTTAAACGGAAAAAAGTCACAGTAGGGATTTAACATAATTTCAAATTAACATAGTTTCAAAGTAACGCAGAAAACATTTGATCAAGCGACTTTTCATTAGCTAATTACTTTTAATGACTTGTTTTCTTGTTCTTTCCTTCTTAACATGCGCGGAAGAAATACGTTATCTTGATCTAAGCAACCACTATAGAAAATTTCTTTTGTACTTCTATCTAATTAACTTATTCAAAGCGGTTTCAAATATTAGAGATAGTCACGGTCAAAGTCACTGCAAAGTATCCATTTTCATATTTGGATTTTCCAGATTGGATGGCATCGAATGCATCAGTGACTCTGAGTATTTTGTTAGCTTTCATCAATGTAATTTTTGATGAAAAATATTATTGCGAAGGCGAAGACCAAGAACGTGAAAGGAAAACAAAAGTCTGTAACGCAATCGCAGTTCTTAGCAAAAAAAGTAATCTGTGTCGTAATTTGACACACTAATTGCAGTCAAAACTGGACTGATTCACGGGAGATTATTACTGAGTATAAAATGTTATACTTTGTAAATTTTATTTTTCTCATAACGTAAAAAGCTTGATTTATAACTTTGTAACGTATGTTTCACCTTAGATCAAAGTGAAATGAAAACAAAGTTTATTCTTCCTTATATAGTTAAACTGTATTCGATAAAGAAGTTTGATTCAAATTTGAAAAAGAAGTTGAATTCATGTTTAATTCATTGTGAAATTCTAATTTAATATTTCATGCAATATGATAAAGTTTAGAAATAAATTTCAATGAGAAAGACTCAATTAACTATATAAAAAAAAATCTGATTATTTGCTTAAAGAAATCAAACTTAGCATACACGTGAAAAAAGCAAACCGAAACAATGTTTTCATTCTTTTAACAGTAGGCAAAGATATTATAGATGTGGAGCATCGTGAGTTTGGCGATGATCCAGATGGAATAATGTATATGTATTATTAACTTGTGTATTAATATAATAAAAAATCAATTTAAAAAATATTGAAAATTGCTTAAAAAAATTGAATATAAGCAGCTTTTTAATAATATTCAGTTAATAGCGCGTACAACGATTTGCACCACTTCCAAGTATTAATTGCATCATATGCATTAAATGTGCAAAGAAATTAAATTTATCATACACTGTTATTTTCGAAGATCGCACTAAAAATATTGATTATTTTCATATAAATAATTTTTATTTATTTGGTTTTATATTGCACTTCTGTTAATTCTAAACAGCTTTAGAGCATATACTCAAATTAACTATTGATCAAATGCCATATAATCAATGAGTCAGAAAAGCTTATAGGCTAATTAAAATAGTTCCATAAGCTTTATATAGTTGCCATAAAGAATAAACTTTATGCAAACAAAAAGAATAAACAAATTCTAATTAAACATAAAAACCTTGTTGGGTAAGATTTCAAAATTTTGGATCAGGCGCAACTGAAAAACTTATAGAGTGTTCGAGAATCTTTAACAAACCGATTGCTTATTGAAATGATATGGTAAATTTAAATTTAAACTTTATACATAATATAAAATGCAAAATTGTAAAGAACTTTCTGTTGGAATACAATTTGCAATAATATGACTACGCTTTCTTAATGGTTACAGAATAAAATTTAAAATTAAAAAATTTAAAGAAAAAAAAAACACGGTTAAAGATAGTTGTTGCTTAATTAAGAAATGATTTTAAATTCTTAAGAATATTTTTCCTCAGTAATAAACATTTTAATCATTAATAATAATCTTTATAATAATGGTTTCACATATTTTAAATAATATATATTAAATATTCCAGTTCTATTCCAATCATTAATTAATAATTATAATATTACTCCTTTATTTAAATAATAATTGAATAAGAGGATACATTTGCTGATGATTTTTCATACTTAAAACTCTTTGCTTACTCATGGTACAGGTATGCTGGAAAATACGTCATCAAGAGATTATTTTTTTGAAAAATAAAATCAATACGCTGACATTTTAAAGTGGAATTCGAAGCCTTTATCCCTTCTATATTTCTCCACAAATGTACAAATCATTTTAAACATGTAACAAAAGCATCGTACAAAATCACTCTCCAAGTACAGTTTTGCAGGCAAAGATTAAGAAGAAAAAAAGATTAAAACCTTTGCACGCGAAAGAGCTGCAGATAAGCGAAAAAATAACGAAACGAATGCTCCCAGGCGGTAAACGTCGGGTGGGAAATTCAGACAGTAGGGGGGAAAAATGAGACGGTCAAAGCTTCGGCTAGACACTCCCTAACAGAAAAAAGATACTTTGTTTATAACCTCGTCACGTGATTGTGATGTAATCGACTTTTTCCCGCTGCCTACGGATATCGCCAAGAAAAGCGATAAAAAGTTTTCACTGGCGACTTTCGAATTCTCTTTAAAAAAGAAATACATTACACGGTGCAGAGGTGAGTTTCACAGAGCGATTATTTTATTTATTCTTTTGAAATTGAAGACACTTGTTTTTATATTTACCGCAAAACGTTTTTCCTATTCAAAGAACTTCAGCTGTAAAAATTATCGCAAATAATATGTAATAAATGTGTGTATATTATATTTTACAAAAATAAAATCACAGTTATTATATTAATCACCTTACTTTTAAGTTTAATGTAATTAATGTTATTATACACAAAATCAAATTTTACAAAAATTATTTATGAGTTGCTTTTCGTCAATATCTAATAGAGTAATTTCGATATCTTAAAATGAATATTTAGAATTATTATGAACTAAATCAAAATATATAAATAATTACAATTCTGTATGGAATGCTCTTCTGAATTTTTTCCCTTTCAAAAAATCCTTCCCTTTTAAACTATTTCTTCCCTTTTTAAAATAAAGGAAAATCAGTCATATTTTCTTTAGACTTCAGATAATGCTACTTTATGACTTACAAAAATTGTATTTTGCCTTTACAATATTATTATTTATTATTAAATGTGCTTTAAAATTAATATGATTTTGTTAGTTAATGTAAGTGAAAACTATGATTATTATTAAATGGGAATTAATTGAAAGCATGTATTTATAAATTATGGTATGAAAAATATAAATGAGATTAAAATTCTTATTTCACTTTCTCTTGAATCGAAAAATGTTATTTTGTTACGGAAAAATTGAATTTAATTAGTGATACTTTTACAGAAAATGTATGTCGAAAATAGTAAGTGAAGTGGAAAGGCAAATTCTATAAATAGCCCCGAAAACATTTGAAGATGTCGAAAATCTTTTGAAGTTTAGGTATTGCAAAAGAATGTAAAATTTGTTTAGATTATCTTAATAGACTATTTTAATGAGTTTACTTATTAGTGTATGATTAAAGGAAAAAGATAAGAAGTTTTTAAAGTAGTTCTGCATTAAATTTAATGCTTTAATAGATAATATAATTTGTATTAATGTAAACAGTACATAAAATTTTAAATTACTTTATTATTAAATATTGCTTTTGCTTAATTAGTGTGATAAAGAATGTATATTTTATAAATGATTGTAATTTATTAAAAATGCATATAATAAAGACGTATGTAAGGAAGCAAACAAATAATATAAGCGTACATCATTTATTTTACTTTTTTACAAAATTAACTTAACTGATATTATTGAATTGCTAGTAAACTGATAAATTAGACGAATTATAGATAACAAATACTTACTTAGAAAAAAATGTCAGACAAGTTGCTGTTATTGTATGAAGCCTTCTTTGATGCATAAAATGTTCGGTTGTTGCTGGGAAATGTTCGGTCAAGTGTTTATCAATTTATTGTCAGAAATAACACTAGCTATTTGTACAAATAGAAAAAAAAAATAAATAAATAAAATTTAAGATCTTATGAACTATAATCATTATTTTTTAATTAAATATATATACTATTGATTATTAAAAATGCTTCTCTGAAAAAATGTTATTAATAAATTGTTACTTATTGAACAAATATATCACACTAAAATTAAAAAGTAACTTTCCAAGAAATTTAGAACCATAAATGCTGAGTAATTACTACCCAGAACAACCACCAGCAATAACAGCACTTATACCTGAGCTTGAATCAGGGATTTGATAGTATGTAGAATCCCTGTTGCCCTTGTAGTTTCAACATGACATTGACTGTAGTGACTAGCGAATAGTTAGATGCTAGTCACTGAACAATTAGTAACCGGGCAATTTCTATTAGTGAGAGATTTGGAGACCATGCAGGCCAGGTCAACACTTGAATATTTTATATATAAAGAAGGATTTTTTTAATAACGGCAACATGTGGTAGCGATTATTTTTCTTAATCGTAATTTTCTGGGGGCTATAAAAAGGGTATAGCTACGGGACTTAACTGAACAGAAAAGTAACGACCACTGTTTAAAAAGACAGTAATAAAAAAAACAGATGACCGAGAATTTTATTCAATGTCTATTCTATCATTCCAAGTGATGAACCAGTATGACAACGTCTGAATCACGCTGCCAATGATTATTCCTTTCCCTGATACCTCCAAACACAGATGCGATTATCATGATGCTGTACAAGAACCGGGATTCTTCTGAAAGTACGATGCTATGCTATTATTGAAACCATCTTCTTTTTTGATCGAGTTAGTGTCTGTGATGTACCGCTTAAAGTTGCTGAATCTTTTGTCACCGAGATGGGAATCTGCGTTACTGTAAGCATAGTTGAATACGTTTCATGCAGACACTTGTTGTCTTGCAAATAATTGTATTTCCTGACTTAGGGCTAGTAAGATGGCTGTGTAGTCCATTAATGCTAATCGGTTGTAAATCTGTCTTCAAGGCTGTTATTGTTGACGATCTGCTTAGATCCAGCACATCACGTAGTACGATGGTTGATCTATAGCAGGGGTCGCAAAACTTTTTTAATCATCGCCCCCTATATAATTTTTCGAAATCTCCATAGACCTCCACAAAGATAATTTTCAGGTAATTAAAATAAAACTATAGTCTAAATATTTAATAAATCAGAAACAGTAAGTAAAGTATCTACAGATTTTTTACTTCTGTGTGTGCCCGGTGTTCCTTGGCAAGGTTCGCTATATTGGTCGAAATTAGTCAATTTTAACCGTAAATCCCCTCGAAGCTCCACATTTAATTTATTTCTCTTTTTAGTTAAAATTGAATTAACGTGACTGAAACCGGCTACAACCATATTTTATTTTCTATAAAGAATATAATATTAAGTCAATTATAAAAATATTTTAAATTTTTACATATGCAGTTAGATATGTGTGATTTGCGTAATAAGAACTGTTTTTCCTTCGAGTCTCAATAGACCCCCATTCGACCCCTTGGGTCAGATAGACCCCTACTGTTGTTAAATAGACCCCTTTGGCGACCCCTGATCAATAGACTACATGACCATCTTCAATAAATCAAGTCCCTTATCTGAAGAAGTCATGAATATCTCAACTGATATTGGTAAGATTGCTATCGCAGTATACTATCATTCGACCTCTGTCAAAGTCTGAACTGCGCTGTGAAATTACTGAAGCAAATATTAATATTCGTTACAATTTTTAGTCGCCTTCTAAAAGTAAAATCTCCTTTCTATCATTCAGTCTGTTAAATGGAGCATAACTAGTATATAAAAATATTTCATGTAGCAAATATGAGTCACAAACACGATCAACTCTGCAAATTAAACCTGCTAGCTTCGTCCATTTGTATAACTAGGGATTACCATCTGTATGTAGTGAAATGGATATTTTTTAAAAATTTGAATTGTATTATATTTTAATTCAATGACTAACAATGATTTAGATTGCATAGGATCCTAAAACAATTAGAAATTATTTTTGGAGAGAAAGAAACACAAAATTTATCTATATCCATCAGTTAACAAAGCATTTGCACTCAAACTGAGACAATAATGTAAAAATAAACCCACTATATTGCATTGGTTATTGTCATTTTTTTCCAAAATAAAAATTCATATCTGGCTTTCAAGTTTATTTCATAATCAAAATTAATATTATAAATTGGGTTTTTTTTATTTTATTTTTTTTATTTCATAATATCATGTAGCAACTCACAATTTTTCCACTGGAGAGAAGAAATCTGAGACATATCTTTCATAAAGCTAATGATATTATATCATGGCCCAGTGATTATGTAGCTATTTTAACTGACACCTTCCCATACGAAGTAGATGATATCAATGGTTTCTCATTAGACTATGACTAATTAACATTCATGTATTCAACCAACTCGATGGCTTTTTTGTTTCAGGATCAAAGTAAATTTTTCCAGTCTTAAGCATAATATTTTTACCAGCCTAATAACAACGTAATATAACGTCTAGATGTCCTATTGAAATTATGGATTAAATTTTGATTGAAAATAAGGACAGGTAACATTTACGTCACGCTTGAATTATTGAATAATTTATTTGCAGTCGTCTAATGCAACTTAAGATGGGTCCAGAAATTATGTTCCTAAATTAAGTGACAAAGTCGATTCTAAATAACAGTCTCCTTATTAATTTTTTACATTGCACTGAAGGACAGTCATCTGGCATGAGGTGAATGAGAAATCAAGAATTCAATTTGTAATCATCAGTAGATAGATCAAGAGGATATTCATTTTAAGAAAATAATTAATTGAGTAATTATGGTGGTGTTGCTTTAAAGTTCAGAATCATTGCCATAAATTAATTAAAATTATATATATATATATATATATATATATATATATATATATATTGACATTATCTTAAGATTTATTGATGCGAATTTTAATAACATTTTCAAAATCTTTTACTAGAAGTAAAGACAATAAAATCGTATTTATCGTGCATTTATTTTGTAAGCTGAATATTATCTTGATTCATCCTTTCTTTTGAACTTTGTCTTTCAGGTGAAGTAGCATTGAATCCAGACCAAGTTTTTAGTTCTAAAGGAAATTAATACAAATGAAGGCAAGCGATTAGATCCGTTTTTCGATTGATGGTGACACAATGTGAATTGAGACGGACGATTTTCTTGGGTGTGCATTGCAATTAATTCTCGATCTCGTTGGAACCTGCAATTAGTAAGGCTCCACCAATAAACCTCGTGGGCATCTCACTTTCGAACGACGTCTGCGTTCTTTGCGGTGAACAAAAAAGGAGAAAAAATTCTACTTCGCGAATAGAATAAAAAATGATAACTTTGTTGAAGAAACTGCTTAAGATATGAATTGCTTGAAAATAAAAGACGAATAAATAAAAACCACTTTTTTTATCATTGGGGATACTGTACATGTTTTTTTTAATTCGAATTTTCCATAGCATGCTTTAAAGCTAATTAAGAATAGTGGAATTAGCTTTTTGTTTGGTAAGTTTACTTTATTTATATTTGGTAGTATTTTACTTATTTGTTTATGTGTGACTTTACAGAAGGGTTCGACAAACAAAACTTTAACCCCTAAAAACAAATAAGGATCAATTACCATGGACAACATTCCATTTTGCGTTTCAGAACATTACGATGTTAATTTGCCCAAAGCTTTTTAATTCCTTTAAAAAAAAGAAATTTGCTAAATTTTGATTTGCATATTTCTTATTTGTGGCCAAAAGAGATTCAAAATTGATGCTCACTATACATTATTGTCACCTGCGAGTAAGACTGATATTCTATTTACATTTTGTGTTGCTGCTTCATTCATTTGCAAAATAAGATCTTCCATTGAGTGTCTGGTATATTAAAAATTGACTTTATACTTCCCGAAGTTCAATTTAGATCCGTTGTGCGATAAAGCCAAGTCATAAACTCGTCACTATCAATCCATCTTTGGAATATTGGTATCATAAAAGTGTCGGTTTTCCTTGAAAAAGTAGACATTACAATTCACCAGCCACGTATCTTTCAAGATAGAAAACAAAATAATCTGTAATATGAACAGGATTTGCTTCAAAAAAACAATAAAATGGAAAAAGAAAAGTACTTAGGGAAGATTTGGGTAAGAAATTATCCTTAATCTCTGCAAATGTTTACAAAGAACGGGAAAATAACGTTCAGTTTTTGATCAGACATCTGCGCTTCGGTTTCTCTATTCCTTGTGATAAAAGAGACGTCTTAACGGAATTAATAAATATAGGAATCTGTCTGACTTGAACTAAACATTATTTTTTAAAATTAAAGATTTCTATATGTACATATTAAAAATATAAGTACTATATACGCTGCAATGCTAATGATTTGAATATCTCATAGCAGCAAACTCATGATATAAACTTCACACTATTTGCATATTCAGGGTGTTGCAATCTGGATACTCAGCAATAGTAGATTTAAAAATTTCTGTGGCAAAATTTCGTCATGACAATGAATGAAATTCTCTATTGTAACGCTGATTTCTTATTATGACAAGAAGTTCTATGAAATTTACCATAGTTCGTACTTTATGAAGTTAAAATGTACAAATATTCCAGATTTTTATACATTTGAATTAATAACTTAATATAAATAATAATTAAACATGATTAATAATGATACGAGTTTGAAATGAAAATCAGTAGGTCATGGACTTTTTTAAAACATACTGAAAAATTTAAAGTAAATAAATATTATTAATTGTGACCTGCGTTTACCAAAAAAGAAAACATATAAAATTCAATTTAGAATTTTGTAGACTCAAAACTAATATATAAATTTACTCCTTATATTTTATTTTACCAAGGTCTAAATTAGTTCGTTTATAAAAAGAAAAGAAAAATATGAATTTGCAATTAATTATTAATATACATATGAAATGTGAAAAAATAAACTATAAGTGAAAAATATAAGATAGAGATATATTTGATAACTTTTCTAAGACAATCATTAATATTTTTTATTTATATATATTTTATATTTTTATAGTTAGTGTAAAAAAACTATTTAAGGGAATCGATAATTTAATAACTGCATTCAACCAAAATTTTCGATTATATTACTTAAAATCGCAAAATTAATTATCCATATAAAAATAAACTTTATTGTACAGAGATAAATTGATTTCAAAATGAAATTTTAATGTTTAATTGTATCAAAAAGTTTTATTTTTTTTTAAAATTTCTTTTTAAATCAAATAATCATTCTGAAATTGCATTTATAAGATTTCATGGAATAGAAAATTATATTTCTTTATTTCATAAAAAAAATATTTCATAACATTTTTGGCAGTGGGTATTTTTTAAAAAAAATGAAAGAAAAAATATATTTATAGAGATTTAAATATTTATATTGTATTCTCTTTGCAGAAAACTATAGATTTAATTAAATAAATCAAAATTTGTATAAAGTGTGTTTTATTTGGTTAATTTTTATTTTAAATTAAAATGAAACATGATTTCAAAATTTTAATAAATAAAACCCGAAAATGTTTTTTTTTTTTATACTTTTAAAACAATTTTGGAATGGTTATTTGCATTGATTAAAAATATTTGACTAATGATTTCGCTTAAAAATATTTGTTTAAAATTATTTTTTACTTGTATTTTTCAGGTAAATATCGAAACATGCATGAGCTCTTTCCGCAATCATTTGTCTATGCAGTTTCATGCTTCAAAAGTATTAATTAATTTCATTAAATTATACAAGCAGAAACTACAAATTAACATTATTATTGCGGTTATAAGTTAAATATGAAATAATTAATGGAAGAGTATTTTATTTTAAGCCGATTTTCTTAATTAATATTTACAAAAAAATTTCCTTATTAAGAAAACAAGTGGAGTGAATTTTATGCTCATTTTTTCTTAAATTTAATTAAAATTTTTCAAATCTTCAAATATTATATTTGTGATTTGTATGAAAAAATTATTTTGTTTCATTTTACAAGCAAAATATTTATTTCTAATGTATATACTTTATTCTATTTAATTTAAACTTAAAATATGAATAATTTAAGTAATCATTATTAATGATGTATTATGAATGAAACACTGCTTTCCAAAAAAATATGCAAGTAATTAAATGTATTCATTTGGTTATTTTCAATTTAAGAAATAGTGTATTAACATGAAACTTTTATAAATTTTATATCAAAGAATTTTATTTCATTCTAGTTATTTTTATAAGAATTTCATAAAAGTGTAATTCTACCCAAAATAAATTTTAACAGAAAATTAATGAAATAAAATCGATTATTAATTGATTCTTTTAAAATTCCATGGGTAATCATGTTTCATTTTTAATATTTTTAATTCGTACTTTTTTTCTTTTTCAATATTTCTAATTCATACTTTTTCCTAGCTAATTGAGCATTCTCTGCTCATTTTTTAAATCAAAATTGCTTCTTGTGTTGTTTAATATTAACATTTTGCTAAAGGCATTCTAAACCGGATTAACAAGAGCCTTTGACAACTCGTTGTATATTACGCCTAAGTCTGAGAAAAGTC
>JAPDSC010146213.1:538199-551290 GCA_026290005.1 Latrodectus geometricus | reverse complement strand
GTATACGAGTATTTCAAAAAATAAAAAATGTAATTTATTCAATTGCTTTGTAATTCAAACTAAATATTTTTTCATTATAATATTTAATCTATTATTTCTTTTGTTTTCTGTTAGTGATAATTCAATTGAATATAAAATTTTCTTTGTTTTTTTACTGTAGGCAACAATTTTAATATAAACAATTACATTAAAAGATACACGAGAATCTTAATCTTTTTGTCAAACGTTTATATTTAGAAATGGGTTCAAAATATGGAAATATAAGCCGAATTAATCTTGGTATAATGAACTCTATGCTTCTAAAGATATTTTAGATCGTCTTAAATGAAAGGATTAAGCCTCAAGGTTCTTTTAAAAGCAATTAATTAGAAAGTTCGAACTAAATTTTGAAATTTGTTGTTCATATATTAACAAAGTTTCTAACCCAGTGAAAAGTAACTTTATTCAAATTAGATTATTAAGAAAAAAGGAGATTAAGAATGTACTCTGCATTTTTCATACTTTTTTTACATTTAAAAAATAATGAAGTTTTAGATGTTTTATAGAATTTTTTAAAATTATTTTTTCTCAATAAAATCTTACAAGAAATTAGAGTTTTATAAATATTTAGCATAATCTTTTTTTCCTCTGTTAAATTCACAATTTAAGCTTATCTAATTGTATTAATTATATTTTAATTCAATAAAATTAAATGTAATTACAAATAAAAAATGATTGAATTTAGGAAAAGATATTTTATAGACATAACAATTATTTGTATTAAATTTCCTTCAAATAATATATTGTGTCCACACAAATATTTTCATCGATACAGCAATTATATATTTTTTAAAATTTTAATTAGCCTTTTATATTTATGACTTCATTTATGATTCCCAAATATATCGGTGACAGATATTAATATAGATCTCTATGTGAAGTTTAAAAACTATAGATTTATAAATTGTTTTCCTTCATTTTAAGAAGAAAGCATAAAAGATGTGCTTTGAAACATGAACATTTATTAATTATTGTGTTACATGTGAATATTCCGAATTAAATTATTTCATAAAATAAAAACATCTAGCTTAGTAATATTAATCACGAATAATGGATATATATTTCCTAAAACTTACTTAATGTAATAAATCGCGAATAAGTATAATATATAAGTAGCATAATATATAAGCGTAAAATATACACTTATTCTATTATATTTAACTGTTATAAAATAAATAAATTATAGAACATTAAATTTGTAAGCATTCCGCTCAGTAAGGAAAACTGGAGAGAACAACTCAGTAAGAATAACAGGTATGTGTTACAGTGCAATGGAATTTTAATATGTGTAAGTATATTTCAAAAATTTAACCAAATAAAAAAATAAGTCGATTAGATAATTTAATATATTAGTTAGCTATGACTCATCTTTTATTTATTAGAAAGAAATATAAATTCATTGGAAAAGTTAAAATGGAAAGTGAATTTTTATTTATTACTTTTCTTACTTATGCTTCATTCTTGAATACGAAAATATGCCAGAGGATGGGTTTTAAACTCACCGTAGATTTGTTCATTTCACAAAGAAAAATTTTGTTCCTCAAAGTTCATCTTTAATAAAAGCTTTATGTTCTTATTAATGATGAACTTTGTAGAAAAAAGGCAAAATTGTTTGATTTCTTAAAAATACAAAATGATAACTTTATTATCAAAGTATAGACCCATATTTTCTACACATCTTTGCTATTCAAGAGGCAGATTGTTCAGACCGTTGGTAGCAAACATTGGTGGTTGAGAGTCGAAGTCCTGGAACACCACTTTCTAGAATTAAATTCCTGCCAGGGTCAGAATATAAATTGCTTCCCCATTTAGGAAAAGTTCTCCAAATTGTAAAAGAAGGAGTTGTTAGTGTAGGCCAGATCTGATGAATATGAAGAATGGTGGACAAATTTTAAATCAAATTGGTATAATTTTGAAAGAGCTATTTATGCATTATTTGATTTGAAATTAACATGCAATAATATAGGCTTCCATCTGTTGACTAGTAATTCAATAATTTTTTTTTCTTTTTTTTAACATTTTTAAGCATTTTTGCATTTGATTTCTACAAGTTTCTGCTTTGATTCGTGACTCAGACTTCATGAAATCGTAATGGATCACACCTGCGCTAAATCACCAAACTCTCACCAACTTGAGCTGGACTTATTTGTGCGATCAGATTTATGGGTTAAAAATTTGATGAGTTCATTTGATAATATCTGCTTCTTAGTAGCACTAAAATAAAATACCCTGTTAACGCTTTGCAAAATCTGAGGTACTATAGAAAAGCACCAAAGTTACGGTAGAGTGAATTTAAAATTACAACATTTAAAAAAGCTAATATTTTTCAACATTAAAAAAAAAAAATATTTTTTAAAGTTTACAATTTTTTAAATAGGTAAAATGCATAATTTTCAAAAAAAGTGTATATATAAATCGACATTAACTGCGAGTTTGATAAAAATTCAAATTTATGTTGCTAAAATGATTTTCTACACCATAAACATTACAGATACTTTATTTTTATAAGTGAGTTAAAAAGGTACTTAAGCTTATGTTTCATGAAGGTAAACTTTTGTAATTTTAATATATATAATCTATTTTTATTCTTATTCTTAACATTAATTTGCAATAAGTTTATATTTTAATATCATACTAATAATTAGTTATGTGGTGAATTTTTTTTTAAATTTTAATTTCTAAATCAAAGAACTCAAGATAAGTTGGTTAGCATCAGTTTTAAAACAATTTTGAAACAAGTTCAATGAAAATATATGCTATTGTTTCATAAATGCTATTAAATATTTTTCGCTCGTGTTACGTGTCAAATTTTAATGTCTGAAATAGATTTCTTTATTTTTATCGCAAAAACATTTTAAAAGCATGTTCTATTTCTGACAAATCCTTTTAGTTCTGAAAGATAAAAAAAGTCCAACGATTCAACGGGCCAAAACACGTGTCTGTGCCATTCAAATTAAATTCTTCAGTGGAAAAATTTTTGCGCCAATGTAAACTCTTGGTACCCCAAAACAATGGCAATCTTGTCTCACTTGCTTAACTTCTGCAGCTCCTTAGGAAATCTTCTGGCTGATATCCTGGGCCGTGAAGTAAAGAAAAACTAAGCCAGAGATCTGTCATTGTCTTTTGAGAAAAACAACTTTACTTAATTCCTGAGATTGATTCTGTTTATTCCGATGCAACAAACGTCTCGTTGATCCCAACACTATGTAATGATATCTCTCTTGAGCTAAATTTACTTTTTAACCCTCAATTTCATTTTAATGTAACACAATGCCTTTTCTTTCGTATTATTTAATTTACAATTTTTGTCTAAGCGACATAGATGGCGACACTGCTGAGATTATTTTAATAATTAATTACAATTAAGCTTTTTACACTTTATATGATTAAATAAATGTTCCTTAAATTACGTAATTAATGTAATATATAGTTCTTATTCAACAAAATGCAATAAGTCATATAACTGTAAATCACTGATAATTTCATTAAATTCATTGAATTGGTGGCAACTCAGCTGGTACGAAAAGATTCAATATCACCTTTCACATTCGACCAGTTAAATAAAAATATGAGTTTAACGAAAATAGTTGGCTTGGTTTTATTTAGTAATATTTTTTATTTATAAATATTTTTTGCTTAGTATTCGTTAATTCTATTTTAATTTACTTTTTCTTTCTCTTCTTTCTCTCTTGGCCTGTTAATGTATTCTTTTTTGTTATATTTTGAATTTGAATTTAAAAATATTTTTCACCATTAGTCTCACAGAACATAATTTAAAATATTTTGCTATGCTTGTGAAACACTCAAAGAAATCTAGACTCTGAAAAATAAGAGTACCCATTTTTTTTATTCCTAAATTTTCTCTCATTTATTTGTTCTTAACATTAATTCGCAACAATTGTGTTAATAAATATAAATATGTAAAATCTTATTTAAAATTTTTTTATAGATTAATAATTGTTTAAATTATTTTAACAATATTTTTTTCTAGAGATATTCTTATAATTATACAATGTTGATTAATATTCAACATTCTAAAGAAAATAGCAATAAAATATTATTATTTGAAATTTTAAAATTTATTTAGTTTATTAACATCATTTTTATGAATAGATAATCAGCATAAATAAATATGAGAAAATAATTTTAATATTAATATTATAATTCATTTCTTATTTGAAATAATTTAAAATATTAATTATTATAAATTAATATTTTTAATCTACTGTTTTTTCTTCTTCTTATTGAAAACAGAAAATTTATATCTCAATTTAATCAAATTTTTGATAACAATGCAGAATTACATGATAATTCTTAGTTATTATTTACCAGGAAAATAAAAAATACAAATATAGTCAATTTTATATTGATAATTTTTTAATTTAAACATTTGTAATGTATATTGAAACATAATTTTTGCTTATAAACTATTTAAGAAAAAATTGTATTATCATGTATATTTACAAAATTGCATCTTTTTTATTTTATAATTTTTTTTTTATATTTTGATGCTTTAGTTTATTGTCTCAAATTTGTCTTGATTAAATAAAAAATATAATAAATAACTTAAGAACAGACATGAGTTCCTTTCTTATTAAAACTGCCCCATAAATAAATCATTGAACAATTTGAACACATAAAACAGCGACTGCAGACAATAATTGCTGGGCTTCTAATTATAGTTTTGCCATTTTCCATTGCACGGTAATGAACCATAATGTCCAAATAAATCAATTACCTTGGACATAGTCGGACCCAAAGTGAATCGTCTTCATCATTTTTATGACGTTCATTGAATAAATCGATATTCTTATAGATTTATTCAATGATATGACGACACATTGTGCATGTGTGTGGTGCAATTATTCTTATTCATACATATTTCATGACCTGAAGAGCAATATTTTGTATCAGTTTAACTGATATTAGTATTAGATATTAGTACACTTCTAACTACTCGTACTTAACAAGGAACTGTAATTAACATGACTTTAATATAGAAACAAATCACTTGGCTCACAATTTATTTAGCAATATAATGATAAAGCACGTAGCAGATTCCATATTTCTCTCAGCCGAAGATATTTCATATGGGTATGCAACATTAGTCTTAGATCAAAATATTTGCTATGATGTGAATCTTCTAATCATTTTACAAATATGCATCAAATTTCATGAATATTCTTTTTGTTTGATTGGAAAATGGATACAAACACACAGAATTATTTAATGTTTCTCGATATTTATGTACTCCAAACATTTCAAATAATGTGAATAATTCTAAAAGTAATTTTAGGTAACTCGCCAAAAATTTTATTACTCATTGATATAAAAATTGGGTCTAATAACTATAATTGTCACTCTTCTTTTCAAGAAAAATTATTGCTAATTTTCCTTTTGGTATGTTAAGTTTGAATTTTATGAGAAACCTCGAACATTGATTAGGTTGGAGGATAGCCAGAAAATATGTACCTGACCACATTTTTAGGACAGTATACTGGTCGATAGCCAAATATCTTTTGCACTATCTGGAATGAAATGTTAAAATGTGATATACAATTTCTTTTGATTAAAGATTGTGTCTTTATGAAATAAGTAATCACGAAACTTATCTTGAATTAATGAAATAAATTTTTGATGGAAACACAACAATAAGTTTCATAAAACACTTCTAAATATGATACCCTGATTTTCCAAGTCTTTTTGTCAGTAATAATGCAGATTTAGCCTTTCTTTGAAATTTCGATGTTCGCTTTCATTGTGTATAATACGAAAAATACCTGCCTTAAATATTTTTTTTTTCGATTTTATCTAAGAATGATGAACTGTATCGAGCTCAAGTAAATGTACCAGCTTTTAATTTTAAATTTTTTAGCTATAAACATTAGAAGTGAGACTCTGAGAAAGATTCCCAAGATGTGAAGGAAGATTAATACCATTTTTAAAAATTAATCATTGAAGATGATAATAAAAAGTAATTAATTGCTGAAATATTCAGAAAAGAAATGACTATTCAAGAAACGTTTTAGTTTTTTTTTTTTTTTCTTTTCAAATCCGTAATGCAAAATGTGTTGCTATAGAAAGAAACGATGTGATTAAAATTTCGATTAAATTTGTCTTGGAATGAAATCATTCTCTTGATTCAAAGAGATTCCTATCGTTGGTTTTCTTATAGGAGCACAACAGTTCACAAACAAATTATTATATTCTTCATTATTGCTAAAATAGCACAATGAATCCAGATACTGAGTTCTGAGACATTGAAAAACGTCTTACGACATAATGAAATATTCCACTATTTGCAACAATCTGACGAACTTTAATAGACTTAAATACTTTGCATTATAATCACAATAAAATTCATTTAAATAGGCCTATTATATTTTAAGAAAACATGCATTTAGCTGTTTGTAAGTTTGATGAATGAGAAAACAAGATTTTTTCAGAAATGAATAAAAATTGGAAAGTCTTTTTTTAAGAATTGCTTTAAAAAATACTACTTTCATAATTTGTAGATTATATTATCAGTCATAACATAAAAATTTGTGTATGGCAAATAAGCAAAATGTATCTCTATACTTTTCTATTAACGGTGCAGCAAAATCTAGATAAAAAGTTGTAAATATAAGAAGGCATATCATTTCATTATAAACATATGAGAATTTTTCCATATTTTTTTAGGTAATCCACTTCTTTGTCCTTTATTCCTGCTTGATATTTTTAGATGGGAGAAAAAAAAAGAAATAATTTGCAACTATTGGTAATTGGAAACTACTGCAATTGGAAGTTTGTTCTCAGGTATAAACATTATTACCTTACAAATTATTTTGTCATGCTTTTTTTTCAGAATATTTGCTACAACGACTTTGGAAAGATAATATCTTCATCATGCGTGACACAGACATCATTTTTCATAACGCAATTTGCTAGATTAATATACCTTTTCCTGGAGTGCATTATTAAGGGTTAAAATTGAATCCTGCTCTTTTGTATTCGAATCAATCTCTTAATAAGATGTTATACTCAAATAATTAATCTCATATTGGATAATGATATCAACTAAATATATTCGGCTCTTTTTTTCGTTTGGAAATCTTATTCCATTATTTTTTTTTACACTACGAAGTAAAAGCAGCTTATTTTTTTAATATATATATATATGTTTTATTATGTGTTTTCTCTGGCCTTCTATATAAATAATCTGAGAGACTTTATTAACTTTGGCTGATTGAATACCATAAATAAGACAAACAAAATATATTTCAGTTCCGATTTTGTGCCAAATGTTGCAATTTAGTTATTCCATAGCTTAATTGCAACATTTGGCACAAAAAATTTTTGATATCATTACTTATTTATTGCTAAAATAACTGTGATTAATTTTTATTTAAATCATTTATATACAAAGTAATAATGTAATTAGAATGAATGGTGTTCCTAGAAAATGTTACAAGAATTGTTTTCCTTCTTTATTATTTGATATAATGGATTTTTTTTTTATGTATACTTGTTCTTTATGATTTTAATATTGATAGTCTTATTGAATTTATTTTTACGGATATTTATTGCCTCCTACAGAACAATGAAGCATCCTAAAGTTCAATTTTAATCAATTTGTTTGATGTCCTATTCATGACGTAATTATTGCAAATGACCATGAAAGGCCACCGGTGGCCTGGTTGGTTAGAACGTCGTTCTCACCATGGAAAAGAAGTGAATTCAAATATCAGTTTAACCGAAGATCCGTTGTTTTCGCTAAATGCTGCTGGCGCACGTTAAATAGGTCGCACTGTCCTCCAAGTGAAATATTCCATCTGGGGGTGGCGAATCAAGTATTCAGGGTGTTCTCTTTCTCTCTGCTTTTAAATTACGAAGGATCCCATCCGGCTGCTTCCATCCAACTGGTAAAGCCCAACTCAGGGAGGGAAGCATGTTGGCTCAACCTCAGCGAATGATCATGACTTTCTTACAGTTTTGATTTTTGTCTTTGAAGTAATTAAAAATACTTTATTCCGAATTTTGGACGTGTTTTACTTTAATATGTAATAATTTTTTCTAAATTACTATTAATAATTGCTTTTATTTGAAATTTTATAAGTAAAATAAAAAAAAAAATGGTAAGTTCTAAGGAAAGTATTCAATAACAAAAGACTGAAGTGTTTAAATTTTTAGAAGAAATTACATGTTTATTTTGAACAAAAAAGAAATATGCAAAAATACTTTTTTTCAATTTTCATAGAAACAATACCATAATATAATTTAAGGAAACAATAATATTCTACAAAAAAGCAATCAATTTTTTTATTCAGTTATGTTCTGGTTGGAAATTGTAACATGAATTTGTGTTGTATTTTTTTAGTCTTCGCCTCATTTTTCAGATTTATTTCCCGTAAATTATCTCATGTTTCTGTAAGAAAACTTCACAAGCAATGATTTATGTTTTTTTGAAATTACGTTGAACATTAAACAAAATGTAAACAAAACTACAAAGTGAGCAATTCACAAATTAATGAGGAAAGTGCTAGAATATTCTAAAGCCTTTGTTAATTCAAAATTATTGTAAAAAAAAAAGAATTAAAGTTTTTATTTCTCAAATTTTAACTTCTTAAGAATTTAATTTTGTCATGCACTTGTAAGCATTCCACTTAAATTCAACTTAACTATAAAAAAAATTGTAAAAATAGATTTGTATGTTTTAGGGAAACATTCTACTCTTCTTCTTTTCCATCAAAAAAAAAAAAAAAAAAAAAAAAAAAAAAAGTTTATAACCATGAAAAATTTTATAGTTGTAAAATATAAGCGTCAGAATTTACAAAGCTCGGAAATTTTAAATTGTCCAATGCAGTTTCTCTAATTTTATTTAGTCTAATTAATTTCAAACCAATTCGGTATAAAAAAAGCACATCAGAATAACTTAGAAGCCCTGTGGCTTTTCGCCACAAGGTTTCATGGTCTCCACCCAGAGTACTTTTAAAAATTTATTTCATTGAATAAAACTGCATTACTTAGATAATATCTTAAAGATTCTGCTGTATAAATCGTTATATTCCAAATTTATCATTATTTTGTATGTAAATTATCTACACGTTATACGTCTATATGATAATTGATAACTGAATGTTATTATTAAACAATTTCCTTGATAATTGAATGTTATTATTTATGCAAATTGCTTACATGCGGCATTAATAATGAGGTCCTAATATAGTTTCATTATCATTTGTTATAAACGATAATTTCAAAAAAAAAAGTCGTATTTTAATTTAATAAATAAGAAAATTTAAAAAAAAGAATTCCTCACTCAAATTTTAAAAATAATAAGAGTGATTAAAATTTGTCCAATTTTGAATAGAAATTTTAAATCTCAAATTTACAGTAATCTTTTTCGTAAGAGTAGTATGTAAAAAAGCTAATTTAATTTTTTTTATAGATTTGAAATATTCATTTAAATAAACATGAATTAAAATTTATTGTAACTATTGGTATTTAAAATCTGTAGCCAATAAGAAATAAAATTGGAAATTATTGTAAATTTATTTAAGTAATTTGAATGATTTTGAATTATAGGCATAATATACATGCATAAATTATGTTATTTAATAACTATATTATAAATTATATGGAGATAGTTTTTAAATTGTTACCCGATTTTGTTTATCATTATAATTTAGATGAAAAATTCATCATTATAGAGAGAAATCGGTACTCGATACCAAAAATTACAAAATAAGAGAGCTATTTATTTATTTATAGAATTTGAAACATATAGGTTTCACATAAATTTGATCTTGCAATTCTTTTCTACGATTAGAAAAGATTATGGATTAGAATGGCCCCTCTTTAAACAGAATATTTAAGTAAAATGTATTTCTGAAGAATATTGTTTTATAAGAAAAGCAAAACCAAGTACAATAATTCCCCAAATGTTCAAGACTGTAATTGCCAACTTCGTCCCAACACCCTCTGCTCCAACGTTTATGGATAACAGCAGAGCAACGAAGCGAAGCTGATATTACTAATAATTCGAAATGACACTACGATTTCAACGAAAATTCAGCATAAATTATTTCACAAGTAATTATTATTACAAGTTTTAAATAAATTCTGCTTTATAAATTTTAAAAAGGAAAGTCACACATGTCCTTATACTTTATAAATCATTTCTGTGGAATCGGTGGGCAGATGGAAAAATCTTCTAATAAAACAGAAGTACGAAAGTGGAGGATTGGAATTAAAGGTTGTTTATCCCTGATTATTGTTAAATTATTCCCAATGTGACGATACCCACTCAAATTAACTATCCAGTTTGACTCTCATCTGCATTATAAACATCCAGTCATCTGGATGATCAAATTGTTATGAAAGTTAGCTAATGTTTTGATTATTTAGTATTCTACTATCCTTAGGTTTATTGATAAATTTTAACCACACACCAAAAGAAGTCATAAATATCATACTTATGAAAATTATTTTTTTCTGGTTGTCCAGCAAGTTTTTTTCCGGTAAGTTAAATCGGTAAAGACTGCCAAGAATGAAATGGAACTTACATCATGATGTTAGGGTCTGACTAACCTAAAAAACAAATTAAGTTTAATTTTAAAATTTGGATTAAAACGTTGGCAATTATTTTAGACATTAACCAGTGTTGATTTGAACTTACTGAAGAATTGCTTAGATCGTCACCACACAGTTCCGTAATTTAAGAATGAAAACGTGTTGCTCTTCCACATCTCTTCCATTGTTCTGAGACTAGAGAACAAAATATATACCATTGAAACTTCTTTTCTTTCTAAATTATCATAGAATATTTTATTTAAAAAGATAACGATATTGGTTATTTATTTTCGATTTTTAAACACTATTATGGTTGCTCTTTGCTGTGTTAATATCTTCGATAGTTAATATCTTCGTAACAAAATTGATTTTCAAGCTTTCCACGCCTCATATGGTTTTCTTTTAGCTGACTTATAATTGGGATTTCATTTTGTAGAGAAATGCATTTCAAGCATAGTTCACCTCAGATTATACATCCTTATTTTTTCAAGTCAAAATTTTCTCCAAAAAAAGAAGCTTCTTGTTCAACGAAAGCCATAACCAGCAAGTTTTCTTGCGATAATTTTATTCACTTCACGTATCTTTTTTCAAAATTCTGTTAGATGTACCATTTTATAAATCAGAAATGAAATCACACAGTCTTCTAAAAAAAATAAATCCATGTGCTTAGTAAAATCATAGTGTTTTTACTTAGAATGTAGATTTATTTTTATCGAAAACCTTTGGATTAATAGTATCTTATTTAAATTTAAATTAATTTATTTTTCAAAGAAATTCTATATTTTCTTGATTAAATTTGTTACATATCTTCAAACTTTCATCATAAAATATAATACTGTAGTACAAACATTGAAGAATAAATATATAATTTAAAGGATAAATTTTTAACGAAAAATATACAAGAATTCTTAGGGAATTCGCCTTGAGAAATATTGATTAATTGTGCCATTGAATCTCTTATCTTTTCTTTTTATTATTTTTTGGCAACTTGACATGTTTTATGAAATTTATTTAACAGAATTTCGCTTTTATATTTAAAAAAAATATTTGAGTTTTACATAGATCTATATATTTGATAGAAACTTATGTAATACTTGATATAAATAGGATGTGAGTATTGTAACTTGACATAATGAAAATATTGTTATGAAAATATGTCCATCTCCATTATCAGAAAAACAGAATGTAGGGAAATGTTATTGAAAACACATATTTATTCCATTAAAGATCAGAGACAAGCAAAAAAGACTGATTTTATCAAAACAAACTATTACATTACTGTAAAGGAGAGTTGCTTTAAAAATATTTATTAAATTTCCACTTTTAAAGAAATCTCTATAGAGTAAATATTGCAATACGGAATTAAATCAGATTTTTGAAAGCGTTGAATAATGATAAGTTTTTCGTTAAATTTAATTTTGTTCTAATAAAACAAATAAATTATTGCACAATTCAAATGCTATCTAAATTCTCACGATTATTTTAGCAAATATTTATATCTTTCTTTTAATATCTGAAGTTTTACACAATTTCTATATTTTCTCAAGCATTTTCTTATTGTTGAAGAAATATATAATTTAGTGAAAGGAAAAACTGGAATTGAAAACATTACACTATATCAAACACTTTTATATAAAATTAAAGCTTTCATGTATACGAAAACGAAAAACTAAACATAAGAATAAAAAAAAATTTAGTTTGGAAACAATATTTAGTAGTTTCTGAATGATTCATTTTGAATAAACTTTTATCAGCTTATAAAATAATAAACTATTTACAGACATAAAAATAAAAAAAATGTGGTTTTGGCTTGCTTAAAACAGAACGCATTCTAATCTCACATTTCAATTTATAAAATTATACTAGAACTTCTAAAAAAAGCGATAAAGATTTATCAATTTCTATTTTGGAAAACTGACCAGTGCAATACCACTTAATGGGCTTCAAATTGTATTTGATGGGAATAATATTATAGAAAAATTGATTCTCTTATCAAACATTAATTTCTGATCCATTTAAATTCGAATTTCCTTGGAATTCTGCATTTAAACAACCAAGGATCATTTAAAATAAATTAAAAAATTAATTATTTCAAATGCATAGACATATACTACCAGCCTTCAAAAATTGAGTAAGAAACTAAGTAAAAGTGAAACAGAATGTTAAAATAAAAATTGAATTTCTTTTAACAGAAAACAATTTTCATTGCTATAATTTCTTTCAAGGTCAGAAAAAGTTGAGTTGTTTTTCCAGCAGTGCGTTCCGGGACACTGAAGAGGAATGGGACTCTACGGTAAAAAAAATCCTTCTTTCACTTTCTTCGTGACAAAGCGATCTCAGATTTTAATTGGTCAAAAACAAAGTTTAAATTGTAAACTTTGAAGGACGTTCGCGTGTAAGTAAGTAACCATAAGAAGGTCACTCTCTCTCGTCTCTTCCAAACACTACTTGCCACTAAACATCTGCTCGAAATGCCACTCATTTTTCATTGCGACATA
>JAPDSC010146213.1:520193-533199 GCA_026290005.1 Latrodectus geometricus | reverse complement strand
CCACTAAACATCTGCTCGAAATGCCACTCATTTTTCATTGCGACATAAAAAAATATATTAGATTATTTCTACTATTCTTGATGGTAGGTTATTTTCGAAAACAGACAAGGAACAGACTTGTTTAACTACTTTTTTAAAATAAAAAAGTAATATCCCCATGAAGCAGGTGAGAGAGGAATATTACATTTTTAAAACAGGTTATCTTCAAAGAACTTTCTTGTGCAGCATATTCAAATGAGATTCTGTAAGCTCCAAATTGAATGAAAGAAAGTAAATAACACATCAATTGGTTTATTTTTTTATAACGCCTATCGCACAACTCCTCCTTATTTCAATTTCACACGATCTGCAGATGATTCAGATTGGCGGGCCATGAGCCGCGTCTTCTCTTTCATTTTTTAGAGATTAATTGTTTCTGTCTGCTGATAAGAAATTATTTTGTCTGGGTGAATATTTCAGGGGTGTCTGATTGCCGATAAAATGTCCCTTTAATTTGGTATGTGTCAATTCGAAAGGATGTTTCGAATATTTTAATTACAAGTGTTTTGAATAAATAAGTAAATTTGAACAATTAGGTTTATTATGATTTTCAAACAAATTAGAAATCGAATTTGGAATTTAATATGATTTCTAAAAATATTTCTGATAATTTTAGCTTTTTTCTGCACAAAATATATTAAAACATTATTATTGATAGGTTATATTACAGAATTAAATTTCGGAATGTGGTCATTCATTTCCTTAATGAAGATGCATAAATAAAATTTAGTGTTAGAAAAATCTGTATTGTACTTATTACTAAAGAAAAATTGATTACATATAATTAACTAGATTTGACGTACAGTTACTTGTTCCCTTTAAAACTATAAGCACCATGTTTCCTGATGCAATTTTTTCTCAATACATAATTTATTCAAAACATTCTGATAAAAAGATTCTGAAACATATGTGTGTTATATGTTGTATCAGCATATCAAAACTAATGAGTGAGAATTTTGATAGAACATTACCCAATGTACTCATGTATTTTCGCTTTTAAACGTAATGCAGTGAAAATACTGCTCAAAACAACGATATATGTTAGTTCTTATATGATAGATATTAATGATATTTCACTTATCGCGATAAATTTTAAACTATGCACATGCATACACAAACGTGCATTAAAAATATTTCTCACTTATTTTTTTACCATATGAATATGGAGAAATATAATATAATTTTCATTATATTTTTACTCAAAAGTAAGGTAAAGTCATATGAATTATTAGTTCTTGAATAATAATTTCAATTATGAGTTTTTTTAAGTTTACTTTTGAAATTCGATTAAAAATATACATTATAAAAAATCAGTTACAATACATCTTTATATAATAGAAATTGCTGAATTTTTTAAAATTTATCATTGTTTAGAATAAATTGAGAAGAATTTTAACGATATTTGACACCTGGTGTTTTTGTAGGAATTATGAAATAAGTACTATTTTCAAATCTACTTTCATCTTTTTTTTTTTTTTTTGTGAATATCAATATTTTTAATACTATTATTCACATTTTATCTAAGCAACTTAACTATTGGTTACTAAATACCTAATGTGATAAGAACTTTCACATTACCAATAATTATTTAAGAAGGAAAGTACCTTAGTACAATCAGTTGTTGTCTTCTTCATTAGATTGTATTGTAAAATGACAAAATAATACATTTCCAGTTGCATCTAAGATAAGTTTCCGATTTGATATCCATGACACATAGATTAGCTCTAATATAATGAAATGAAGTTAAAATAATTAGCTTATTCATTGTTTTTTAATGCAATTAATTGTGTAAAAATGGTGTAAAACTTTTGAGCAAACCACGAAAAATTTATAGGCGGTGACTTTCCTCAATTGCTTTAAAATTTATGATAACAAATTTAGAACTGTTTTTAAAAACATTTGTTTTAAACTGATTGGAATGGATGATTGTTTAAAAAAAATTATCATATACACTCAATCATGGAATTAATGAAATATTTATCATCCAAATAATTTTTGAGAGATTTCTTTTTTTAAAATCCATATCCATCATATTATAAAAAATTATATCACTCTACAGTAAATGTCATAAAAGTACAAATATATATATACTATCTATAAATAAAATAAATCTTAATATCTTTACCCATAATACCGATCTAAAAATAAATAATTTTTGATTAAAATCACTAATATATATATTTCTCACACACAGTATTTATATCTGTTTTGATAATCTTTATTACAAACTAAATAACTACAATTAATAAATATCATCAAAGAACAACTTGTAAAAAATATTTCCGCAAAATTCAGTTTTGTCTTCTTACATTTTTGAGAAGATTGCATGTTTGCAAGAATATTTATTTATGAACACTATTTATCAAATGTGTTGCCATCCTATTTAAATAACCCACCCTACTTAGAATGCATGAGGTTAGAGGTGAAGAGCCGACGGCTGTGTGTTGTTTGTTTTCATTCTTCTCACTATTTTGTGTGCGCCGCACTCAGAGGGGCAAGCCGTCTATTCTTGGAAAGCGATGCCAACGACCACCCTTGAACCTTCTATCTTAGTTCCTGATGGATAGACCACTTTTTAAACATGCACAGTCATGGACATAATCGGTCAACAGCTTTCACAGTTCTGTGTACAATGAGTTAATTGACAAGCATATGAAATTACATTACCAGAGACAAACTAAAAACGCTGTACCAGCATCATTGAATACTTAAAGTGAGCGAAGCAATTATGTTAAATCTAATTGTTGCCGTAAGAAAGAAAGTGTTGGCTATAGAAAAAATAATTTATTTCAGATATTATTCTTATCTCCATTGAAATGTTGACTATTTCATTTTCATTATAGTTTGTAAATAACGAAATGACTATATTAACTAAACAAAATTTATAGCTTATTGCAAAAGAAAAATATAATAAAAAGTAGTATATCGTTGCAAAAAATTGGGTTTTAAATTTTCTCTTATAAGTAGGTTTAAAATTATAAATATTTAATTTTTTTTTATTTAATAAATGTCAACAACTAAAACAATGTTATAAAATACATACTTTGGGCAAAAAATGTGATAAGAAACATTTTACATAGTTTAAAATGTGAATTGTGAAAGTAAAATATTTGGGGTCAAATCAGACTAAAATATCTCTATATGAAATTACAAATTTTCTGAGTTTAAGTACTATGCTACCCAAAATATTTACTACTTTTGTTGAAAAATATATAAGTTCTGTTTCAATTAACTAGTAAACTGAAAATACTTCTTTAATATTTATATGGGACAAATATATCATTCATTACTTTTTCTTTTCATAAATAATGCAATGCATTTTTTACGGTATCTTACTGCATGGCTGGAAACAATATTGAAAATATTCCACTCAAATTTATAAAGGCATTAATGCATGAATATTCAGTTTATAATAAAGATTTAATAAAAGATACATTACTGTGTGAAAGAGAAAAACCTTATAGTCTAATTTTATTTATTCTTAGATGACAATTTGTATAAAGGGATTATTTTAGGCTGTACACATTTTTGCTTTTACAAAATTCCTCATAGAATGTTATAACTATTTACAATACCATAGATTTGAAATAAAGATTGCGTTCAATTTCTTCATGATCTCGGAGTTTAAAATTGAACACAGTAAATTAAGATTTTAAGACTAATCGCGTTGAATTTTTGACCCCAAAAAGTTCAACAAATTAGAGTTCTCCAAATAATATTGCTTTACATTACATAGAGAATCAATCATCCTTAACAGAGAGTACACATAAGTATTTTTAGAAAATATATTTATATTTCTAATGCCTTGCTAATATAAGATTTTCCACCTTTCCGCACTATAAGGGGAGGAAGTGATGGCAGCTTACACAGGGGGGCACACAGTGGGTGTACCATCGTTGCTTCGAAAGTGGATGAGTCTTCGTAGTTCAGAAACAGTGATCAAGCAGAAGACCCCAGACTTCTACCTCCAAAGATATCATTTCACATGAAGGACATTGCGACAACAATATATTTAACGTGCCCCAGGTACCATTAGCAAACACGATGGATTTTCGATAGAGTCGAACTCATTACCTCCCGATAATGAGAATGAATGCGTAACTAAGCCGTCGCGACCTTTTTTTTTTTTTTTTTTTTTTTTTTTAAAGAAAATATTATATTGATTATATACCAAACAATGTGAATAAAAGTAAATAAAAACGTATCAATTAATAAAAACTATACAGTAAGATTACTCCGCTAGGTATGATTATGCAAGGCACTTTTTACATTTTCTGAAATATTTACCTCACCTTATGTCAGCAATGAAACTTTGAAAATTTGTGAGGAACGTAAGAATTAAGCTAATTCAGTAATAAAAATTTGGATTATAATGCACTCTCTTAGAGAAGAAAAATATCTTGAATTTGATATTTTAGTAAATGAAGTTCCTGCAATATTTGTCATCAGGCATAAACAGTAAAAGAGGATGATCTGGGACTTGAGTATTTCTAATGCACTAATACAACGTAAGCAAATACATCAAAGAAATTAGCGAATAATGTAACTTTAACGAATATATTACCATGTTAGCTTCTTAAAAGATTAATAGATTAGAGAATAATAGATGAAAGATAATTAGATGAAGCTTTCTTCACATTAGATATAGAGCTAAGAGCTTTTAAGTCATTTTTTCTGTTAAATTTATCTGTTTTCTGTATAATTTCAGATAAAATGACTAGCTACATTAAAGTATTTTGTAATTCGATATAATGATTTTGAATGTCATTTCTTTATCTTTACACTCTAAGAAATCAATCTTGGATTACACTGGCTATTTTTACGCAAGCACCATATTTTTTAGGTGGGGAAAAATAAAAACAGTATTTATTTAAGTCTTAATTTTCATCTACCCAAGAGACTAAAATTTAAGATGTAATTCTGTCGTAAATATGATTGTACCCATTACGATTATCACTTTTGTTTCCAATGATAAGTTTCTTTTATATTTTCATTCATCTTTTTTCTGCTAACTTCTTTGAATATTTCTCATTTTCAATATAGCAGAACAATTTCCTTTATAGCAGAACAAGAACATTAGAAGAACATAAGAAGTAATGTTTTACTCATGAATATCTTTTCTTTCAACAATTATTATGAGATATTTTGCAAAATTATGCGGAAAATATTTTAACTTAATTCATATGTAAACAGATTTTAAAAAAGAATATATTTCATTATTTTCAGAAACGTGGGGCGTAATTTTTTAATTATTTAAACTTATGTAAAACAACGTGCTTATATCTTTCATGAATATCAATAATTCCAATTATAAAATTATGATACTTTACAATTTGCGATTACTCTCAAATAAAATCAAAGAAAGAAAATATAAAAATATACGAATCTCGAGAAAAGTCTCGTATGTAACATGTGTATTCAACATTTGAGCCTGAAAATAATCATTAATCAATTTAAATGAGTTCTTTTATGGTAGAAACAACTTTCAACAATGTCTTTATTCCGTTTCAATACTAGTTGCGTTTAGTTTTGTTACCTAAATTACTTCTAAGGTAGGTTTACAGGTTCAATAACCAGTGATGTAATTATAGTCGTAAAGAATGAAATATTACATGACTGCTATTTTATTTTAAATCAAATCTTATCGATCTTCAGGATATGAAAACTATTATGCTAATGTGCACTTGGTTATCAAAAAATGTCCCTACATTCTTTAATAATAAAAGCTCCTTTTATCAATTTATTATTTTTTGAACCTCTATAGTTGTTGTGATTCATTAAAGAAATAATTATTGATCCAACTCATCAGAAGACAAAATTATTAGTGATAAACAGTTTTAGACCAATGATAAGTGATGTATTAATTGCTTTCAACAATTTCAAAAAACATTAAATCTCTCAGTATTTTGCATTATTGAGGGTAAAGTATTAAATAAGAATGATTAAAAATATTAATTTGCACATTTATCAGTAAACTTTTGCATAGATTTGTGAACATAAATATCTTAGGTATAATATTTATTATTTATATATAACTTCTTTTGTGCTGTTTCAGATCATAAAATGGTAAATGCAGATATATTTATTTTGAGTTCTATCTAATATCTTTACATCGTATTAGTGATATATTGTGAATCAGTTACTTTAAGCGATTTGTGTCGTTAGTCCCCATAAAAATACATCTTGATACATTTCAGAAATTAATGGAAAAAATACAGTGCTAAGATATCATTCTTATGCTGCTCAAGATTTTAAGACAAAAACTTACGATAAGCCTACATAAAACAATACAGCATAAAATTTGGGTATTAAAGTACAACTGGCTTTAGAAAGTTCAAGCAGATTATGGAACTATATGGGAAAGAAAATCATATTTGTGTCTTGGAAAAAAGAAATTATGATCATTAATAAATTAATTTTTCTACTTTAATTTGAAATAAGAATATTTCGAAGATTAAAGTTTTTAAAATAATTGTTTGACAACAATATTTAACAAATTTCAAATGCCGCTGTATTTTGCAACTATCAACATTTAAAATAGAGATATTTTAGAAAGATCAAGGCAATTAAAGCTGTAAGACTTGATGTTATTTTATTTACATACACATACCTTATATTAAAATACCTTATATACCTTATATTAAAAATATATCCCATTTTGCTCTTAAGAGCTAATTTCAAGGTTTATTTCCAAAATGATCTTAATTCTAGTTTTGTTGATTTTTATATACTAGACTATTATATACATTTCAAATACTTTAATGAGAAATTAAAAAAAATTAAGAGTATACTATGAAGTAATAAAGTGAAGTCAAATTTTATATATATTGATTGTAAATCGTTATTTACATTTCTGAAAAATAAATATGGTCAAAGTTTTAAAAACAATTGCACAATTCTTAACGATATTTTTATCCGAATTCTATCAGACTATAGATAAAAAAATTTAATATAATTTCTTTTCAAATTTGTACGTAAGAAGCAAAAACACTAATACAAATGGTATCATTAGAATGACGTTTTTTTTTTTTTTTTTTTTTTTTTTAAAGTTTATATTAGTTTTCAAGAGTTTTATACAAGTTGTGTTAAATATGAATTCTTATACAATGTCTCACTTGATGATGTAACTAATTTCACAAAAAAAAGCTTCTTCTAGAGTCTAGAGAAAGCTTTTAGTTTCTAGAGTCTAGACACTAATGATAATTAGCAGTTTAGATTCTCATTCGTGATTTATTATAAGCATATCAAGCACATCATGATTTGTAAGGTAAAGTTAATGTAAATTAAAATTCATAAATTCAGTTTAGGCAGCCTATACTTTTATTTACCTTAAAAATTTCATCAATTGTTTTTTAATTACTTATTTTATTTATTTTTTTATCAATGCTGTGAAGAATGCTGCCGAGCTTCGCATGTCTTATTATTATCACTTGGCTTAAGTCTCCTAACCTAACCACCACAAACATTACGTCCGAGACAGATTGTGGGAGTTAAATTCACTATCTCTTGAACTGGAGATTACTATTTACATTACTTATTAGCCTAAATTCTATGGTACCGGCTGCATTTTAAGAATTAACAATCTAGCAATGAGTTAGCGGACTCTGGTGTAGTGTAGACTCTTAATATTAAAGAGAAATATTTTTTTTTACAAAAATTGGTGCCATATTAACTTATTACAAACAAAAATGTTGATAATTAAATTTTTTAAGTTGAAAATAATAGCAGGATGAAAAATTAACAAAACTTTTAATTATCTTAATAATTAGAAGTAAACTAAAATGTTTATGTAGATTTAAAAAAAAAAGTTAATTTTTTTTTATTTAACAATATTTTGAATAAATACTTTTCAAAAGATTATACAGTCAAAATTTTTTTTCGCATCAATGAAAAACAGATTACAATTTTCTCGCTGATTATCATGTTTATTTTTTATTTTTAATAAAAACAGTGTTTATTGGAATTAAATAATAAAAAAAGGGGGGAAGTAAATTTCTATAATATCATTACTTTTTTCAAAAATTAATTATCATTTTCATTATTTTTTTTACATTTAACTTCTTAAATTTCATTACTTGATCATTTCTGATATTTTAAATTGTAACCCACTGTATCAATAAAATATATTTCTCCTTTAATTTATTATTTTTGAAAAATAATAAATAAGAAGATAGAAAATATTATGTTAGACTTTTTTTCAAAATAATAAGCTTCATCTTTCAATGCTGAACTTTAAGTTTAAAATTTAACAATACATTCCACCCCTTTTAATTACCTCATTAGTCAATTATTATTACAATGATTGCCATTAATTAAATAAAAATTAGATTTCTTCTTTTTAACAGACACTTTTATTAAAAAAAAAACAAATAGAGCCGTAATTGCAGTCATGAAAAGTCAAATTCCATTTTTTTTATTATTTAGTTAGTCTTTTAACCAATTATATTACAAAATTTTAATTTTCTTTAAAAGTTAGAATGCCTTTTATTTCAATATTTTGATTCAAATGTATTTTTATTCGAATTTTATTTTGTCCAATATGGTAATTACCTTTCTAAAAAAAATAGTTAAATTGTAGATAAATAGTTAAATGAAAAATGACAGACAAAATATAAAAACAATTTAAAAATATAACAAGAGAAAAGATGGAATGTGGAACTACTTGAAGTGGGTTATTTTTTAAAAATATTCTCAAAAGACTTCATATATATGTATTAAGACTTTTGAGAATATTTTAAAGTATTCTATTGAACTGAATAAAAAAAATGCTTTATTTCTGCTTATAATAATTATGAATTTATTTCAATCATAACTACAATATTGAGACAATTCTGATTCCTGAAAATGATTAGGTATGTGAAGTCAAAAATACTAATGTAACCATTCTTAGAATAAAACAATACCGGTTAACCATAAAAATTATTTATTTTCATATCCTCTATTACAGAATGCAACAGAAGAACAATTACAAAATATTACATAAAGACAGAACTCACAATAATAATTGACGTTAAATTTGGGAGCATAGCATTTCGGTACCTTACTTCATGACCGAGCGCTTTAGTTCAACTCGCAGCTCATAATTCTTGTTGTCACTCGATGGAAACTAAATTTTTGTTGCCACTGGAAGTTTGATAAATTACATTAATAATTTTAAATCATATATATATATATATATATATATATATATATATATATAAATTATTATGTATCAACTTTCCAAAAGTTTCCATTATCAATCTTTATATGATACTAGAAAAGACCTCAAATTAAAAAAAATTATACTATGAAATTTTTTTTTACTATTTTCTCTGTCTTCCATCTCAATGTTGATAACAAACATTTTGCAGTTTAATTTGCTTTATTTCTTTAGATACATTTTATTTCCACGTTTAATGTTGAATATCAGTAGTGCTACCATCTAACCGACATTTATTGTTAATGTTGTTAAGTAAATAACAGTATTTTAGAGAATATGTTTTATAGGCATAAAAAGCTGTTTAATTAGCATATGAAATGTACAACGTGGCTAGCATTCTTGATTTACCAATGTTTTAAAGCTTGATTTTATATTTTCTTCATTGATTCGCATATAAATGACAAATAAGGAGTTTTTTTTGTAAAGAATATTAGGGGTTTAACGTGGTGTGAACTCTTCCAACGGTCCTGACTGCCATCCCTTACTTTCACATTTATATGTGATGAAGTTATGAATACGATAATTTGGAGTATTCTTCCACATATTGTATATTATTTATCTATTTATTATATATGTATTTTTCCACATATTTTCTGTATCTTTATATATAATGGAATCTTATCCGTATATATTGGAATATTCAATATTCCAATATATTATTGAAGAACAGCAGTCTCCACGTGTTCCGGACAGTAAAAATTAGCCTTGTTCTCATGAAAGCGCCTTTTCCGAACGCATTTCAGACATTCTCAATCATATTAAGATTGAAGCAACATATTCTAGCACATTCTATATTATTCCAGCTTTTATGTTCATTACAAGACTAACTGAAAGAGATTTTTATTATCATGCGTTAAAAGAGGAAAATCACCACTGATTGCAACTTAATGTAAGACAATAACTCACTGTATTGCGTTTGTATAACTTCTGCCGTCGAATTGGCATTCTGAATGATATGCAAGTTTATCTATCCTTCATGCTGATTCTAGCCATTTATAATCCTTCTCGAACGATCCTTTTCCATCCATGCCTAACAAAACTAACGTCACACTTCAAACTGAATCAAAACTCGTCAAGAACTCAACAATACTCGACGATTCCCTTATTTTTACAACCAATATGGATGTTTAATTACTTATATTCTTCGGTCTGGTGGGTGCTTTGAGTTAGGTTGAATACACCCCTTTGATTATGTAAATGGAAACAAGTGAAGCATATTTAGAATAATTGAATAGAGATCTTTGATATTGTTCTCAAAATATATTATCTTTCAGAGTGAATAGTGTTACCTGCCAAATTTTGATGAGCTAATAGTCCTATTTTGATCTATTTATCATCCGTCCCTATTTGATGTGGCAGCATGTATACGAAGATGACAAACATTCCTTATTTCTTGGAATCGATTCTAAAGTTTTGGAGTGACATTCCTTGTTACGCTAATAACATCCGCTTTATTTCCTTTTGCTTGTTCAGATTTAAATCTCCCAATAAAACTGAACGCTATCGATTTCATTAAATCCATGCATAAATTCAGCTAAGTCTTAACATTTTCAAGTCACTTCTTTTAAAAAGCTTAATAATTAAATTTCAAAAATATTGCACTGAGGAGAAAATAAACTTCAGTGAAATTACCACTTCTTCTTTTATAAACTTCTGGTTTCCTTGTTAGAAGTATTGATTTGCAAAAGAAGTTTTTTCTTTTGTTTCCAATTGCATTTAAAATTAAGGGTCTTTATTTAACTTTTGTTATATAAAGCTTCTTTAACTTACAGAGCAATTAGTGTGAATGTTTGCGTTACTTCACTAAAGACATGATCTAACTTTTTTTAGCTTAATATATAGATAAGTCCAAATTAATGCATGCTTTCTGATTTACTGAAAATGTGGGGAAAAATTTGAGGACTTGGGGGTTCTTTCAGCCATAATTCTGAAATAACTAAGGTATGAGCATTCACTTAAATTTTTTACTATTAATAAGGCTTTTTTTTATAACTTTTTAATTATTATAATAACATTCAGAAACACAAATTTTTATAAATTGTTATTCTTGTAAATATAAATTTAACATCTTTATGGTACTAACAAAGTTAAAAATAATGTTATAAAAATTATTTAAAAGAAAAATTTTATTTCACATTGATAAACGCCATTTTCTTTTGAATTTAACAGTTTTTAAGCCTTGAAGAATTTTAAGGAAGTTATAATAATTATTTATGTGCACCAAATCATAGAAATATCGTAAATTTATGGTCAATTTATGATATTGAATTCAATTTAAGAAAAATATAGTGTTGGTGCGATGATTTTAGTTGTTCTAATTTGAGGGGGAGTTTTTATGTCTTCTTACTCAACATTCTATGTTTCTGCCATCTCTGACACGACATACTAAAATGTTTTCTCTAATTGATGAAGTTAAAGAACAGTGATTAATTTGTCAAAGTACTATTATCCATATAAAATTTTTTTACTAGTTTTTAAAGTAAAATTATTGATAAAAAGTTTTCAATTTACGCTTTAATTCTCGTACATTTTATATTTTTGTCAAATGAATGAATCTTTCAGTTTCTATTGTACAGTCAAGCAAAAAGCGTTTATCACAAAAATATTTGAATTCTTCATTTATTTCGAATTCCTTTAATTTAAGGACTTAAAAAATAAAATAATTCGTAAAGATGCAAATTTTAAAAAAATGTAATTTGTCTAAATGACAATAACATTTTCATTTTATAAATGAGTTAAAAAGTTCGAGTATTACATAAAAGTCGAAATAAATAGAATTAATAAAGATATATTTCTTTATATTCTGATAGCTATATGAAAGGTAATACTCCATTTGATATTATCAAGAAAAGAGATTTACCAGGATAATTTGAACCTCATTGTTCAAATTATCCTTGTAAATCCTCTTTTTTCCATTAACTTCAATTAATTCCGCATGCATGATTTCACTCGCATATTACATCACAGCATTAACAACAGACAGATGTAAAAATGATGTTACGGTTGACACATCTGTTCTCGGAAACACAAAAGGAAGACATTATCTATAATGCGCCCCAACTAAAGATCATTCATGGTTAGAGAAACAAAATCTTTCTCAACAATTTTATCAATTTAATAATTTTCTTACGAATTATTGAGCTTATAATGAAATAATTTTGCAACTGAACAGCTATGACATTTGGTATTGCTTAAGGCTTCTGGTGTATTCTTTAATGTTGATATTTTTTTATTTTTCATTTACTTTTGATATAATTTATAAATTTATTCTTTCAAATTTTAAAAAATTCAAATTTGTGGATAATCGTTTCATTGATTAATTTTCCATAGAGTTGTTGAAATAAAACTTTCTAAAAAGGAATTTTATTTTAATAAAAAATTATCAAAGTTTTTTGGCAAAGTTCTTTTTGATAAAATGTATATTTGTTTCAAACGGTGAGATTTTCTATCTTTCTGATTATACTTCATAGAACGAGAAATGGTTGAGACAAGATACTATCGAACTTATTTTTAATTTTCAGAAGCAACTGTGACCCAAAACAGAATATTTTTACATTATCAATATCATTGTAGATATTTTGCATGTTTTTAAATAGCCTTAACTTGTTAACTTCATTAAATAGCTTCTTGCAAGTTAAGCTTCATAATCCTATAGACATAATCAAAAACATCATTCTCCCCTTAGCTTGAAATTGATAAGAGAAAAAGTAGATAAGGTAATAAAATATTATATATATATATATATATATATATATATATATATATATA
>JAPDSC010146213.1:468607-509979 GCA_026290005.1 Latrodectus geometricus | reverse complement strand
ATAAAGGCGATATAGTAAACGTGTTTGCAGCGAGAAATTTTTCTTACAAATAAATCAGGCAGACTATTAATTAATAATTAGAAAATTTATACAATTTAAATATTTGAATTTTTAGAGAAAGATCGTCATTTTCGAATCGCATTCCGTTGAAGTTAGTTTTCACTGAAACCATAATTAACAATTATGATTGTCAGTATGAGTTTTCATAATCTCGTATTATTGAATTTAAATTTTGTGATATTTTTTATTATGATTTCGTAAATAAAATAGCTTCATTTATTCGAGATCTACAGATACATTTCTAAACAAATCCAATATTTATTACTCAATATTCACCAGTTGTTAAAGGCCATTGATAATTATTATTCAACTCTTAGCTGTAACTTTCTGCATTATTTACAAATTAATTTACCTAATTAATTATAATAACTTCATAGAGATAAAATTGATTTTGATATCATACAAGATTTGTACATTAAAGAACTCAGGGGAGAAAAATACATTATTTGCTGAGAATAGAATTAATGACTAAGAATCATTATAACATCAGCTTCGCCTTTATTTTATCGATCAGCTTTTACTTCTTAAATTGAAGCTCTCTAATCAAGCATCCGAAGAAAAACTGGAAAACATATTATTCTTATGTTGTGTGGTTAATTATTTCTGTTAATTTATAAAGAGTCCAAAAAAGTTATTATTTGTTTACAGAAGTTTGAATTTAAAATATGGTATGCGTAGAAAGACTTATAAGCTTATCTGAAAGAGACTCTTTAGAAGTTATAATTAATAATTTTCCATCAATATTTTGCATAAAACTGAATCGTAAGCACATACTCCTGTGTAACATTAAATTTTCCACCTTTTTAATCTCTTCGTTGTTTGTATAATTATCAATACATATTGTATCAATTACTAAGGATAAAATTTCTGCTTCACTGATAAAAATGCGTTTATTTGCTTTATGTGTTTAATGATATTAGCAAGAGAGAAAAATACTATTCATAAGCAATAACATATGAATTATTTACGTCGTCTTAGCTTTAATATTTTTTCGCACAAGTAACAATGTGGTTTGATTAAGAATAGGAAATATTGTTATACAAAAAAATATTACTGTAATTAATATTTCTTAATGTTGATTAATAAAGGAAAATATTTTTTAAAATGATACATTTAATCTAGTAAAATTGTTTTATCCAATGAAATGTATGATATTGTTTCAATCATAAATTCACTATAATAATTTTAGTTACTTTTTTTGGCAAAGAAATTTATTAAAATATCTGCCAAAACATAACGTGTTTTCTGACTCCATTTTTATTTGTTGATACTGGCTTAATTTTATTTTATTGTATGTAAAGTTTTAGGTTGAAACTTTAAACCATTAATTATAAAGTTATGAAGGTATATAACTTTTATGAGAACTGATAATAATCAATCTCAACAGAGGTTTGTAGCATTGCATATTCTTATTAAGTTCAATAAATGTTTGCTGTATTTTAGTTAAAATGAAACTTTTCATAGTCAGATAAAATATAGTTAAATCATCTTAACCTAATGTATTAACTAATATTGTTGTAGATTATTATTCATTGAGACATAGAAAATAATAAAATATATGCTAAACTTAATCAACGGGTATTTTTATTTTTTTCTTGTCATAACTCCACGAGAAATCATCTGTGCAACATGAAGTTCAAAAATTCAAGACATCCATTTATGCATAAACGAAGACGAAAACATAGTTGCGCAAAAATAAATACGATGTATACAATATGGAATAAAAAAAGGGCTTTGTTGAATATTTAGAACTATTCAGGATCCGTTGTACATGTTTGTACCAATAGCTAGGACTTTATGCAGATAATTTGGATAAGACTGGGAAGTATTGGGACACGTGATTGTCTGAAGCACAACAAGCAGATGTTCCTTAGTATGGGATATAACCTTCCCTTTTTGCAATAGTTACTTCTCACTGTCTCTTCATATTCAGCACTAGATTTCCAATAGTTTTCAAGGTAAGTGTGCCCATTCCTCAATCAATGTTTCAATTGCTGAGTGCTTCCTGAAGGATGTAAATGTTACGCAAGGGATATTTTTAAGGCATTCCACATATGTTCTATGGAATTGTAATCAAGGGAATAAGCTGCCAATCCATTCGAATTATATATTTTCTTTCCAGTAGCTGTTGAACAGCAGGAGCCAGGATTATAATTCATGAAAATGAAATCTGCTCCACTAGCACTTTGGAACAGATACGCATGAAAAAGTATTATCTCCTTATAATTGCTGCTACTACTAGTTATAGAACCTCGGTTAAAAACATAAGACTCAGTCCAGTCGTTCAGTGTGCCACCTCAGACAATTCTAGAATGACCGCAATGGTCTTTTTCTATGATTTTACTGGAATGAAACCGGCTTATTAAATCGACTGACATTAAGAAACACTTGTAGCATTGAAACGACTCTCTTCCATAAAAAGGACATAATTCCATTGATGATATATCCAGTTGAATTCCTTGCACCATTTTAAACGGTAATGCAGATGGACAACATTTAAATGAATGTAACACTTAGGATGGTGGAGGAATAGGTTACATTTGGGAAAGGTGTATGGAAGCATAAATCACGAGCCTTTTACTGTATACAATTGCTGAGCAATGGGACTTACTGACTTGCTTCGAGCTCTTTTCACCTGCAGGACAATATACTGGTTATCCCATTCCAGTTTTTTTTTTTTTTTCCCTGGGTTGGCCACCAATAAATTTTCTAGTTGCTGTACTTATGGTTTAAAAGGCTTTACAAGGGTGGGGAACGACTCTTTTCTTAATTCCGAATTTTTCAGTCATTATGGTCAGACTACATCCCTTCTCCTGCGTTTTGATCATTCTTCTACATGTGAAGTCGTCTAAATAATTTCTTCTTGCCATATTTTACGAGGTAACTCTCTTACACTTAAAGCGAATGTGTTTGATTTCGCCTCAATCTTTCCTTTTACTGTAGACTTGAGTTGTACCGAACGTATGTGTTTTGTTATGCATTCAAGTCACCTACGACGTTTTGTTCTTGACATTTGCATGCGCATGATCTTTTTATTGAATTGCGTGTTCATTGTTCTGGTTTTAGGAATCCCTTTTCAAGGTTATTTTCTTAAAGTTTAAATTATTGCATAAGTTTTGCACACCAATAATACGTGTTTCCTGTTTCTTATTTGTTATTGAATTATTTTTACTTATTTATATTGATCTAACGTTTTTTATTCATATTCGATATTTTTTGGAGGCAAGCTAAGACAAAAATATACATAATTTCAAATAGTTATTAATAATTCCGATTTTAAAAGTTTTCTATGACCTAATATTTATCACTTACCATTCTTTCTCGAATCGTGATACTTCATTTGAGAATTCAATCGAGTTCTATTTTTCTTATTTTAGCTTTGCTTTGTTGCTAAGTTGATTGAGATGTCTTCTCATCACTGCATGATTGTTTGAATTGCTTTCATTATTATTTTTAATAATTTTATGTCTAACTTTTACATAAATTTATCACATATTTGAAGAGGTCTTAAGCCTAAAATTTGAATATTGAAATGAAAATTGTTACATATCGATAGTGGCCTCTTTTAAATTTCATAAATAAAGCAAAAACCTGCTTTTGATAAAACAAAAAAGAAATTTTGAATTGCTTAAAGTAAATTAGAAAGATATATATAAATTTTCTCAATTTGTACGTTAACATTGGTAAATTTCTCTATTTTATAAACTTTATAATAGCGAGTTATTTATTTTCATGAATTTTATTATTACAAAAAAATACCGTAACTAATGAAACAAAGATTTAAACACCATAGCAACGGTATGATAATTAAAGTACAAATACAATTATTAAAGTTTTTTTTTCTGGGATTAATTTTATGGGATAAAGCAGAATTAAAATCACAATTGTGAGATTAAATTAGCATATTATTACAATGTATATCTTTCTACTTTCATTGTTTTATTCTGTGTTTTATGTTTATATATGATCATTTATAAATGACATTAAAATAGTATAAACCCTACAGAACTTAGCACAAACAAAATTAATGCTCTTATCTGTAGAGGAATGAAATAGAATGAATTTTTTTCCCTGTATTTCTACTCCTGTTAGAATTTAATTTCGTGGTGATATTTTTTTTTCCCCTTCTTTGAGATGATTTGTTCATTTTCAATTATTTTTTCTTTAAAGTGAAATTACATTATTTTAATTAAAATTTTCTTAATTTTAGCTAGGTTCAAGCTTCAAAAACTCAAGCTTTTTGTCTCTTCGAATCTTTAAGGACCAAACTTTAAATATATATATAAAATGTATGTTTAGTATTTAACAAAACAGATTATCAAAAATATAAGTTAATTATTGCGGTTTAAATTTCATTTAAAAATACTATCTATCTATGAACGTAGAACTAATTTTAACTATTTGAACCATGCATTGTTATAATGTAGTTAATTAAGGCCCCCTGGATTGCTCTGCAGTTGTAGTGAATTTAACGTTATTGTTGTGAGAGTTTTGATAAGGCTATTATCTTGTCAAACTCAAAGTCTGAAATTCAGGCAATCATTTCTCGGAAACCAATTGATTCACAAAGAGCCAAAGATTGTAAGTTTAAGCACATTGCAATCCCTAAAGAAATGTTATTCTGCAACTGGATCTGGTGCACTACGGAATACACTAAACGAAGTGGCTGATTTTTTGCCTAAAAATAGGGGGGGGGAGGAACGAAATATTACAAATTACATGGGATCCTTTTCCATATTCTACTATACTGCAAAATATGGAAAAACGTATGTATATTTTATTTGACCCATCCAAGCGAATCAAACTAAAGAAAAGCACCGGAGGGAATCTTAAGCATCCCATCTGTCCCTCATCGATTTTCTGCAGCTTTTCATCTAAAGACAGAGCATGATTGCCTTGTAGGTAATTTTTTCCGATTCCAGATTATGACGTCTCTAGCTGTGCACTATGTAAAAGTGACACTCTAATGGAAGCTCTTCATCTCAATGAATGCTCTGAAGTATCTAGACATTTATTTGAATGATATTGGCAGGCAAGATCCAAGATCTCCAGCCTATTTAATGTGCTTTTCATGTACTTTTTTTAATATTAGACACTTTATTTCAAAACATTTTTTTATTTGTTTCAATTTAAAGATACTACCTCTTTTAATTGGCGAAAATTTATTTCCTTAATAGAATGAAGAGTGTCTTTTTTCATATCTCAAATTACAACAAGAATGATTAATTTTTGAGAATTTCTCAGTCATGGTTTTATGTTATATTAAATTAGTTTGTTTTTAAGTAAATACAAATTCTTTAGAAAATTCAATTTCTTATGTTCTGAAATTTTCACAAGAATTTTACTTTATAAAATTTCAGTGTCTTAAAAACAATTCATTATCAATACCATATATATATATATATATAACTGATGTTAAAAGTATTTCAATTTATTTAATCTCTTGTTAAGATTTTTATTACATGCAATAACATGCATGTTAGCAGCAGCACTAATAAAAAGTCTTAGTTTCTTTGATGCTATGTTTTTTTTTCTTTTGCTATTTCATTCAGAAAGGTTCCCCCCCCCCCTTTTTTTACTTCAAATTCCATTTTTCCTGTTTTACAAACATTTTATTTTATTTTCTGGTGTAAAGTAACTTAATAAGATTTATTAATTTCATCCGCTTTAAGATTGTGTTAATAATCGTAAGGAAACGTAAGATTGTATATTGCAAACCCAATGATATCTCTAAACAGATCATTCTTATTTAACTTGATGTGATTATCTTCCATTTGGACATCGTCTCTTCTGGTTAATGTTACGTTTTTGTTTTCCAAGCTCTAAATTCGCCATTCAGCTATAAAATTTAAACAGGTACAACTCTATATTTTGTTAAACTGCGACTTTAACTTGATTATGATGAAAAAAATATCTAATTGAAGATGTAAATTGGGTTCTACATAATCTAGAATAATTTTACAGAAGGTGTTTTATAATTCTCTCTCCAAATTGAATTCCGAAATAATTACCAATAAAAAACGAATAAGAAATTTATTTATTTCGAAAAAAATTATTAATGTTGCTTACAGGTGGCGCTATACAGAAGTATATTTGTCCTATTATAGAGATATTTTAATCAGTTTAGATACAACAGCTATGAATACTCGCAACTTTTTAATTTTTACAAGTATATTATATATACTTCTTATATATTTATGCCCTATTTCTCTTATTATAGTGTGACTGTAACAAGGAAATGTCACATTCATTTAAATTTAAAACTAATTCTGAATATTTCTGTCAGAATCTTTACAGCTTTCCAATAAACTTAACGTTTGTTCGCGTATATTATGTATACATGAATGTAATTAAGATATACCTTTCTAAATTATTTATGTAGGTGTTTTTAATAATAATTAAATTTTACATCAAATTTAATAACTTATATACGATATATTTATTTCTCAATAATAATGGACTCAAAATATTCTTCTAATTGAATCATTTTTTGTTTTGTTTTTAAATACTGCTTTATTTTAAAAGAATAAAATTTTTGTTACATTTTTCTTAATACTTTCGAAACCGAACACCACTGTTGTTTGAGCAGACGCTATTTTTAAAACTTATTTATCTTACTAAAATTTAAAAGACTTCGAATTTACGACGAAAACTAAAACAAATACGAATCATGGCGCAAGATTGTATATAAAATACAAAAGAAAACTGAAATATAATCTTAGAAATACTCTGAAAATTTTTATGGAATCAGTAGATTTCAAAACAAATATTTGACAACAAATCAAAAAAACATTTTTGTTATTTTTTGTTTTTCCAATTATTTTTAACTAGTTAAAAATAATTGAGAGTGATTAAAGTTTTCAACTTTTTTAGAAAACTTTATTTCTATAATTGTACAATATAATATAAATTACAAATATTATATTTTAAAATCATCATTATATAGTATATTTCATTATATATTATAAAGCATATAATGAATATTTTTTTATATATTAATAATAAATATAAAAAAAAGATAATTTTATGTAGTACAGAGTTAAATTTCACTTGGTAGTATTTTATGTGCAAAACTTGGCATTTCATTGAATTCTATCAATGTAGCTACATATTTTTGTTATTTTTTATTACCAAGAACGAAGAAATGTATTACAATTTGAAATATTATAATTAATTCATGTGTTTAAATTTACGAAATTACGTACTAAACTCTTACAAAAATTGCTTCTGAAAATTATTTATATTATTAGTTTTGTTTTACATTAAAATAATCTTTGCGTATTAACAAAGTTATTTCATATTGATTGGCTGATGCACGTTGGACAGCAGGGTTGAAATATACACTGGTTGTCATAAATTAAGAAAAAATCACAAAAATGAGGATAACGCAAAAAAGTTTTCTGTTGAATTTAATGAAACTTATACACATTATATATCACACAGAAAGGTACAAAATAGTATAAAAATAAATCACCAGATAATTATGGTGTCATAAATATTAGCATATATATGCAGTGTATGTATGGGAGGTGTAAGTTTGGTATAAAGATTGTACCTTTAATATAGAAAATGATCCCCCCTCCAACTGAGAAGCAATAGAGCACATACAGAAATGTGTGGTGTACTCAATTATGCGGTCTATTGTGTAGGGAACCCGAGCCATTGCTTTTCCAAAGCTGTTGAAATCATGTCTAGAGTCCTATGAGACAGATTGATAGTAGCTGCACGTCATCCTAAAGCGTCCCAAGCATGCTCGATTGGGTTAAGGACCGGTGATGATCTGGCCACAGCACGTGCTCAATTGTTTCCTCTAAAAATAAGCACACACAATGCGAGTCGTTTGTGGTCATTATTATCTTGTAGCATGAAAATATCACCTATTTTCCTTGTGTGAGGGCACACATAAGCATCCAGGATGTCATCTCTATAGGTGTGAAGATTAACATTCCACATAGAAGTCTGAGCTTCCTTCCAAAGAGATACCCTCCCCTAAAACACAGATGTTACCTGATCCGTGCGCATCTGTTTCACAGATGTTTGATAAATGAAGTTCCGCGTTTTCTCCAAATAAAAATGCACCTACTACCGCTTTCGCGATTAAACCTGGACTCATCCATAAAGAGAACATCTTTCAATTGATCACGAGTCCTGTGGACATGTTGACTTGACCATTGCAAAAATTTCCACCAACAGCATGACGTGAGAGGCATGCAAATGACTGATCACCTCGCACACTTTCATGAAACCTTCGATGAATATTTGATCTGGATACCAATCTTCCAGAAGTTGCAGCTAGAGAGAATTTGAGTTCAGTCGGAGTTGCGGCTCTATTCTTTCGTACACATAATGACAAATATCGATCATCCCCACGTGATAGCACGTGGCCATCCTTGGCTAAACTTCTTAGATGCCGAATCCTGAGTTAGAATATGTTGTAAATGTCTATATGAATCACAGACGGACTCACATTCAGTCATCTTGCCACTTCTGTCTGACTTTGTTCTGCCTTCTAGTCTCCCAAGAAATTGTGCGGTCAAATGATGCCGGTAAATCGTTGTTACAATTTCATTATATCAAATTTCTAATCTCAGATACGCAGCGACAATTGCCGTCTTACTCTAAGACATCCATTTTTATGCTCCTTGCATATAACGTATTCCGACAGTAGGGCCACTATTTTGCTTTGATATCATATTGTTCAAATCCTTTCGCTTTCCAACATATCCAAATTTCATTGAGATTGGCTTGTTTTTGAGTGAGACGTCGCTATTTTTGTGATATTTCTTTAATTTTCGGTAATTAGTGTATGATTTTTATAAAGCCCGTAAATTGACTCATAAAAATTGCTGACTTTCTTAATACATCTAAAAATTATTTTATGGGGCTTAGAACGACATTAATTTTACACAAGAGAAATGTGTTTTTCATGGAAGGGAGGAAGAAAACAGAGTTTAAATATTCATAGCATTGATTACCGAATTCCTGAAGTTTCTGAGTTACTATACTATTTTTAAATCCTACAGAGAGAGTTATCAACCAAAAGAACTGCCAGCTTTTGTTTAAAACATATTTGCGTTTGTTTTCTGTCTATAAAGTGTTTTATTCAATAAGCAAATAAAATCAGCTTTGATTAAGTTGTATACATAACAGAAAGAAATTAGTTAAAATGCATAAAAAAGAAATTGAAGTATTGTAAAAATAAATAACAAATATGATAACATATTTTTTGTCAGACCTATTAACATTAATGATAAGAATAGATCCATTTTTATCTTTAACAAGTTTTTTTTTAAGTTTGACAATTCATGTGAATCTTTTTCTATATTAATGGTAATAAAATTACTATTGATTAAAAAAATTTCGAATAATATCTAGACTAATATTATTGTCCCTTTGAGACAAATCTGAACCGAAATTGGATATTTTTTTTTTAAGAAAAGAGTTTGAAGAGAGAAATTGGTTGTTTTTTAAGAAAAGGTATTTTCGGAATATGAAGTAAAGGATATTACAGACACACCACATTTTGGAAATCAATCAGTTTCAACTCCAGTGCAGCATCACGTTCTTAAAAACCAAAACAGTTTATAACACAAGTAAAGAATTTTTCAGCATCAGTAATGTAAACAACAAACGCAATTGGACAAATTGTGCAACACTTGACACCTTGGAAGCACTTGTTGGATTCATTACTCGAATCTGAAATGATATTCACGTATTGTTTGCTGTTGCGGCATATTGTTAAAAGCATTTCATCGTATTGAGAAAAAGTTAGCCAAAAGGAACACTACGCCATCTACAGTAAATGTTTCCGGCGATCTCCATCAAATTAGTAGCCATTGATCATAATCATTGGCTATAAGAGAATAATTTTCATATAAACTTTATTGACAAAGGTAATTTCCTGCTTTTCGAAAAAAAAAAAAAAAAAAAAAAAACAATTCTATAGAAATATTTAAAATATAAACAAACACAAATAAACATAGAGCTAAGATAACAATGTGCAAAAGAGTTGTATAAAATAAAATACGAAATACTTTGACAATAGCAAATATTATAAATCCCTTGCAATAGAAGAGCATTCATTTATGAGAGAGAGAATCAGTGAGAAAAAAAATTAAGGTTATACTAATGTCAGAAAGTTTCCATAGAAACATTTCAGCTATTTAAATAAAGAAAGTAAACAAAGGATTTTTATATTCAAAACCTATGCATAAATTCTGTGAAATCACACATACCGAAAGTTAATCGATTTACAGGAAATGATATTTGTTGCCCTACAATTCATGTGTATACATTACATTGTGAAGTTATGTATGTACATGAATTCAAGGGATCAGCAGTACGAATTGGTTAACGGGTTAAATCAAACATCAGCAAAAGCTTCTTAGATTTAAACCTTGGTTAAATGATGAGGTCTTCATTAGAGTTTAAATTACGTAATTAGAGTTTAAATGGTATGTTATTTTTTTTCACTATACCATGTTAGAAAAGTGACGTTAAGCTACATGTATATTGAACGTGCAAAGACACTTCAGGGTGATTCCTGATTGGGACAAGGAAAACCTAAGTAAGACTCTTCCTTTAACAATTGCTTTTCCACAATTCTCAAACCACGAATAGCCTAATAAAAACATAGTCCCTTTTCATAGCAATATTTGCAAGCAGCGATACCTGTTTTTCATGTTTGGAAAAAGTGATCCTGCTAATCAAGGCGTAATCCATTTATATGGTAATTTCGTCAAGCTTAATGTTCTTCCGCGAGGGTGATGTGAAAGTGTAGATAGGAAAGATATCGAGCTACTCATTTAATCGTTCGCGTTGAGCCAAATTATAAAACACTGCCTCCGGATACATATCATAATTGCATACTGAAAATAAACTTGATTACATCTTAATATAAGTTAAGATCAATATAATAAATTTCAAAGGTGAACGGATTATCAATTATTACATTACTATGTATTTTACAAGTGATTGTCAAATGAATATAAGTTTTTAAAAATATGAAGTGGCCAAATTAATGAACTGCCGTGAACAATCATAGTTAATCTATTTAAAAGTGTTATTCTAATAAAATCTAATTTGATAATTTATGCATTATCTTTTGATTTCAAAAATCATATTAATAATTCTACAAAACAGATGATGGTAACTTTTTCCATAAAGAGACACATTAAAGATTCATTCGTAGGCGTAGGCATTTATAAGGCTCCAATGAATCATTTCTCCTCATTTCTCCAAATGAATCAATATTCATTACATGGTTCTAGGAATAATGCAACAATAAAATAATGAGGAATAAAAAATTTGTTAAAAATGTGTAAGATATTTGCAATTTTTATTACATTTCTGTGCGTAGCAACACAACAAGTCACAAAACCTCCTTCTATTATGATGTGTATGTAAAAGAAATCATGGCCTTATTATGCATCGTTAAGAGAGTGATACGCCTCTTTTTATATATTTTCGAAATTCCACTCATTTTAAAGTATTATAAATAAAGACTTTGATTTTAACATTATAGTTGTAAAAGCATTTTATTTTAGACACTACTATATTTCATTAATTGAAGTTGCCATAAAAACTGAAAATTCATTACTAACACAGGAAATTTTTTTCATTTTGAAAAATATGTTAGTGTTTACAATTTATATAAGAAATTAAATACTAGAGAAAATTCCTTTTCAGTAAAATATTAAAAACAAAAAATTAGGGGAATCTGATTTTTTTTTTCGAAACATAAGTTCTTTTACTTTTTATAATTACGAGTATTTCAATAACTTGAATAAATAATCGTAATGAATCTATAAAGAATAATGCGTAATATTTAACTATATAATTTCATTTAAAAAATTTTATTTTTGTTATCTAAATTATATGAATGTTAGATTATTTCCGATGTAGTTTAAATTTATGGGAATATTTCTAGTCCAAAAAGTTTCTGTAATAAAACAAATGAAACGATAACTTACTTTATTTTTTCACATTGTATCCATGACAACGCTTACACATCAGTGTCTCTATACTACCAGACATTTGTAACGATTTTTCTCAAAACAATTATAATAGACTATATAGTCAAAATGCATTTGTATGGTGAATGTGGATTACGTAAGAGAAAACATGTAAGAATTATTCAGAAATTCCAAAATTTAAAACAAATGATTTGCATTTCAGAAAAAAAAATCTGATCAAAAAGGATCTTATAATAAAAAATCCCATTTACGAAATATATCAAACATTTGTGAAATGATAAGGAAAAGTGCTTTCAAACAAAATAAATGAGTTACACGAAAACATTTTAAAAAACTTAATTTTATACATGCAGAAATTTTTAAAATATACACATCTAAATAAAAAAAAATATTTAACTGTTATCTCAGTATAAAATGAATCCTTAACCAGGCGAATCGTTAGAAAAAGTTAATAACAAAGTATATGCTGTTTGAGTGTCAAACGAAAACAACTGAATCCATTATCGATAATTCTTTAATCTCAAGTGAAAGTGGTGTTACAGTGGCAACATACCATTGAGATTAGTAAAAAAAATCACTCTAAAAATATCTTAGAAAAAAAACCATATAAAAGCAGATTAAAATTTATTTATGAACTAAATATTTAATAGAAAAAGGTACCAATAAATTCAATCAGCAGAGGATTATAAAGTCATATTTAAATAAAAGAAAAATCGATGTCTCTTAAAAAAAAGTTCATCTGTTAAAGAGAACTTACGATTGGCTAGCATTTTCTTTTAACCTTTAATCCAAAATTTTAATCAATCTAAGAAAAATTCTTTTATTACTTAACATGAATGGTTTTCAGGTGACTAAAGCTGTGTTCTGCATGCACTTCTTTTGGTGTGGGTGCTTGAAATTTTTCCGCGCTTTTTCTATTCAACAGGTGAATGCAACCCCAGTCTTTGAAAAGTTCTACCATATCCGAAGGGATTTTAATTTAAAAAGATTCTTTGATTGTTAGGCTACCTATTACATAGGACTAAATCCTTACAAGTTTAAATCTCAAAAGTAGAACTCTAATAAAATATACGTGTTTATATATAGTAGAATTCTAATTATAATCACGTATATTTTATTTATTTTCTTCTGTTGTATAAAATCAAATTCAAAAATAAACAACTGCACGCATCAAAATACTTTTATGAATCATGTTTGAAAGCATCTTTCTTGTATGTAAATTGATAAAATTTGATTTTTTCTTATTATAACAATTTCGAATATTTAAAATAAAATTTTAAATCGCAATTTTTTTTTTAAGGAACATTTTTAAAATAGTCTCATTTTCTTTATAAAAATCTAAAAAATAAATTCGATATCAATTTAAAAAATAAACTTATTTTTTGAACAAATGTTTGTCCTGTGCCAGTTTTACATGTCGGATATTTGCAGTTAACTGTTAAATATTTTAAAATTCATCTTTAAAATTTAATAAATAATTTTCGTAATAAAAAAGAAAAGCTCAAATGCCATGTTTCTTAAGCGAGGTTCCCAAAAATTAAAATTCTAGAATTTCTAAATATTTGTTCTTTTTACTATGTATATGCTTTCATTAATTTAGGTTTCTTTTTGCAGTTTTTTTCAATTAATGATTTAAGTTATTTTTACCTCTTCGGATTATATATAGGAAACCATTATTACAATGACGAAACTTATTATTCTAGTTATCACAATCTATGGTGAATAAAAATCCATGTGTTTATATATATATATATTAATGATTTTGAAATAACTACGATACATGGTGAATATTTTAAATACTTAAAGTCATGTTTCTGAAAAAAGTTGAGTATTTTTATATAAATAAATATATATTGAAAATTTTGAAAAAAATTTAAATTTTAAAAAAATGTACTTTTTTTATTATTAGCCACTCATTAAAAAATTATAATGAATAATTATTCAAAAATATTCAAGATATGAGGCTGAAATTGTATATTAAATATAATTATTTTCAGTTACATACATATTGTATTTTGTGTTTGAAAATGTCAAATTTATTCAAATAAATGAAATTTAACTTCAGTATTTGACAAAATGGTGAAATATTGTCAGATTACTTGATAAGTAATTTCAATTTTTAAAGATTTATTTCTTATTACTTAGTTTTCATAAAATGTTAATCCAAAATTATTATAAAAAATATTTGCATTATCAAAAAAGCATTTTTTACTTTTTGGAAGTACTATTATAAATAAAGAAAATCGTAACTCATTATTTAAATTGTGAAATTTTATCATATTTTACATTATATATATATAAATATGTATATTTTTTTTTACTTCACTAGAATATATTTGTGTAAATTTGAAAATAAGCTTTTAAATTAAAATTCCCCGATATTAGAATTTGTGTATTTTATGAAGAAAAATTTTAAAAAATGCATAAGATAAAATAAGTTTCGAGTGATAATATTTTTCATAATCTAAGAATTATTAATCTGTTGAACAATTTTTCCCGTCTTTGAATAAAGAAGTGAATAAAAGATCGATATTTAAACACCGTAACATTTCTGTATAACTACACGGCCCCTTTAATGGTCCTAAAAATAATTAGTTTTATCAAATAATCGGTCCCTCGATGGAGACACTCGTTACCATGACGACTAGCGGCGAAAGAGGGCTGCGGAATGTCTCGAAAATCCAGACAGTAAACCAGACGCAAGTTGTATAGGAGGAGGAATATTAATTCTTCCTCTCGTGGTAAGCGATGGGGAATCAATTGAAGCCTCTCTTCGGCGCTCTCTACCAGAACCGAAGCCGATTTTCCCTCCTTTAGGGAAAAATCCTTATTAAGGTCACTTTCGCAATTGTACCAAGGAGAAATATTGTTATACTTTAAATCTGAAAGATGTAATTTAAGTTTGTAGTAGTAATTAATGATTGCAAAATTAAGAATTATTGATATTAGCAGAGCTAATGCTTAGTAAATTGTATTCCACAAAAATGAAAAAAATTATGAGAATAGTGTATAAAAATATTTTTGTAATAAATGTTCAAAAGATGATTGTAAAATATAATATTAGAGTTTTTGGAACCTATATATTTAAATTACATTTAGAAATATATTACTGATACCTAAATTCTCTAGTATTCGAATATAAAAATATTCTATACATATATATATTTTTTAATATAATAATATTTGTAAAAGAACAAAAATACGAAAACACTTAACATTAAAAACTCCTTATTGTATATATAAATTTTTTTTTTAATATTTCTATATTAATAAACGAAAGCAAGTAAATTTGTAATATCTTACGCGATTGAAAATTATTGATTCCTTCGAATTCATATCGTAATAATCTAGATAGTTTATGTTTGATTCATATTTCAAGAGATTTAATATTTTTTTTAAAAAAGATTATCATAGTAACAGATTTTAGAAGATTGTTATAGATAAGTTATTTAAATAGATTCATATTGAATTGTTATTATCCAATTGCAATGTATCTAACATTTTATAACTAAGCAATCAATGTAAAATAAGTTTAAAAGTTACGCATTTAACCTGAAAATGCGTAACTTTAATGAAAAATTTATATATTAAAAATTTTACTTTTTATTGATTTTTTTAATTTTAAAACATTTTTTATTTTTAAAACTTTTTTTTTTTTTTTTTGAAAATTTTGAGTTAAAATTTATATTTTCAGAATTGAAAATAATCAATTTTGCAAAATGTTGATAAGATTGGAATTCTTAGGCTTCCAATATTTTCGCCTTAAAATTAAATACAAATAATCTATAATAAACATTTATTGTAAAGTTTTATTAATCTGGGACTCGTTTATCCGAGCTTTCCTTAATCCGGATAAATATTTTCAAATTCACTATGAAGAGTGATGTTTTTTACAAAATATTTTTTAAAAGAAAAAAATGTATTTGGGCTCTTGTCTTTAATTTATCATTTCATGAGTTTGATTCCCATTCATAAATTTTTTTATGAATTCTGAGTCCGTTTTAAACCGTAAATCCCGGTTAAGTTATCCCTCGTGTGCGAAAAGTAATATCCAGCAACAAATCGTTAATCGAAGAGAATATAAGCTACAATAAATCCGTATTTTAATTTGTATTTTTCCCCTTCAAAATAATTTTTTTTTTTTTTTTACTTTTTTAAATTTAAAAACTATTAAAATCCTTGCAGCTAAAACGCAGAAGAACTCTGTAATGTGTTTTTTTATGAGGGTTACATTAAATTTCATATACTCTTGTGAGATTGAGTAAAATATAATCAGATTAGGGATTTACTTAAGTTGTTTATTAAAACTGTATATTTTTTTAGTTCTATTACCTCCTGATAATGAAAAAAAGTATTAACAATTTTCAACATAATTTTAAATAAATGATGATGCTATTTTACATTTATAAGTTTACATTAAACTCTAAGCCATTTTAAGTCTTGAATCTCAGTCTTCATGTAAATTTACAAACAAATTTTAAAAAATTTATATTTCTTTATTAAAATTTACATTACTTATTCTATTTTAATCCATGATCACAATTAAGTAGACAATAAACACATTCAAAACATCAAATTTTGTCTAAAAATCTGAATATCAGTTTTTTACACAATATGCGAGTAAATTGCACTGTGAAGTCCATTATACCAAATTTTTAATGCGCCCTATGAAATTACATGCACACAGCTACATATTTGTATTTGAACGCTGAAGCTTCGCCAAACAAATCATTCTGAATAAATATGCAATGTAGGAAAGGTTCTGTGCAAATATATGACATGCTAATAAAACAAACGATCTCTCAAAACTTCTCTTAATGTTCTTTAGAGCCGCATTTGTCAAGCGAATGCAGTAAAGACTATTTCTACAGATAAGATTCATTGAAATGAATACATAAATGTCTCTTTTTATAGCGATAAGATGTTTATTGATTTGTTTTGGGGGAGAAAAAGTGCTTCCGCCAATTGTTTGTGATAAAAAAGCTCTTCTACGAACTCTTTTGTGTGTTTTTCTTAAAATTTACTCTGGCTGAGAAAGTTTTCGGAGTATTGGCAGTTGGTATATTCTACGCTAACAATTTATTAGTCAAATTTGTACGATTTGTTGTCATTTTTGTTTCATATAAACATGGGTTTTTGGCTACGGAGACAAAATAATCGAGCCAAGTTTTACTGTCTTCTGTCGGAAGCAAAATGAGTAGAAATTTGATTTAATATTTAAATGTTGGCAAGCATTTATTGTTTTCCATTGTGTTTCCAAGAGTTTTGATATGTTCAATCTGGTGAACTAAATAAATATATACTAGTCATTTTTTTGTGAAATGTATCAGAAACATGCTTTTCTTTTTCCTTCCAAAAGCTCTTTTTAAATAACAGAAATGCTTTTACATTAGATTTTTTTATAATAAATGATATTAAATGAACTGATGATAAAAATACAATATTTATTGAAGGTCACATACAAGAGATTCTACTATTCAAGTGGTATACATTGAGTGCAATAAATCAAAACGATTCATCATTTTATTCAAAGTGATTTATTTTGGATTCTGAGCATTCATGTCCATTTTTGCTCAAGTGCAATTTGCTAAAGCAAATTGAATATTTGTGTTTTAAGCAATATTTATACATTTGACTAGCATTATACAATGTATTGTTTTAATTGTGCACTCAAATACCATTAAAATTTGAATTCTTACCTAATATCGTATAAAGCCTTGACGAGCTCATTGAAATGCAGTATACACAAAGTAACATTGATTTGATTAATGTCTGAAGCTATTTCGGAGACAATTCACACTTTGAATCTTATTGGGCAATCCACAAACCTATAGGTGTGATAATCCATCAAATTGATAATAGAGATTTTTTTGAACTGCCCGTTGCAAGACATTTTAAAAATGCTCAATAATCTTCGTGCTTGCTGATTTAGGTGAGCAATAGAAGTATCCAAGAACAGAAAAGCTGTTCTGGAGATACCTAGAGCTAACTCTGCCTGTATGGGTCATTGCGTTGCTAGAGATTCTCAAGTTGATCGGAATGCACAACGGATATGAATATGTTTGGTGATTAAAAACCTCATGTTTACATATCAGTTACTTGTTACATTCGCCTCCAGACGTATCAAGGATTCTACATCAAGTAATTAAACATATGCTCCATATATAATTTTATGAAGATTCCACAAACTCGAAGAACAATTCTCTTGTTATATGAAAGTTCATAGATTCATGAAAAAAGACACCTTCAAACCAAGCAGGTTTTTGGGTGTCAACAATTCAATAACGTATTTCGTTGAATCAAGAAAGACGTTTGGGCTTTTGATGATACGGTCAACAACGAGCTACATGTAGACATTTGGTTCTGAAAGCAAATATTACTGCTTGTTCACTGAATAGGCTGGTATTTTGACATCCTAACACTGAAATTGGTAACAAAATGAGTAAATACTGTCTATTTCATTAAAAAAATTTCATTTTTGATTCTTATCTTTCAGGATCATCACTAATATCGAAAATTAGTTGTCCTTTCACATAGTTGATACTAGCGGGTTAATCGTGAAATGGTCGCACGCAAAAATCTAAATTTAATTGCTATATTGGAAAAGCTATGTCCTATATATATATTCCACGAGAGTGCTGACTGTAAGCCATGCACGAACGTATTTAAATTTTAATAGCCTATTATCATAACAATAAGAATCGATCTAAAATTTTTTCCAGACACTTGCTGTCTTATTTATATGTACATCCTATTACATCACATCGTTGGTGAATTCTGCTTCTATTATTTATTTCTACGCATTCGTGTACATGTTTTTTTGTCTGTTAAGAATAGTTTACCATTTACAAACACGAAATTTTACCTGGTAATCTTGAATAAAGTCCTTTATCAACATTCTTAATTTCTTTAACTCTATTTTTTTTATTTTATATCACATATAAAATTTATTTGTTCTGTGAATTTTGAAATAAAACCAATTCGATTTTTTAATTAATCAAAGCAGTCTTTATTCATCTTATACTTTTTAAACTATTTTTAAATATATTAATGATTGAATTTCTTATGAATTTATTAAACAAGGCAGCAAACGCTCCCTCGTCATAAAACTTCAAACTTCACGTAGTTCATAATGTCTAAGATTTCAATGACCAATAGACAGGCCAAAGCTTTAGCAAAAAATCCTCGTTTCTTTTAATGACTAATATACTCATTTCTCCTGTCGCTTTTTTTTCCGGCTAAAATGTTATGAATTAAGTTAGATATAGTGGAAAGAAATATAATATTTAACGCATCTAATTGCATGATAGAAAACTATTCATGAGTTTGTGTGATCCTACTTGTGATTAAAAAAAATATTTTCAATAACTTCTTTGGAATTTATTCTAAATATTCATTAAATATTTTCTTTGAATAAAAGCTTAAATTCCGAAAAATGAAATTATGATAATGTTTGGTATAATTGTTAAAATTTAAACAGATTCCGCGTATACAATATAATATTTGTTATTAATATCCCAATTTTTTGACATTTGCTAAAATTTGAAATCATAACCTTGAAGCACTACAAGTCACCGAAATTTTGCTTCTTAAAATAATTGTGCCAAGGTCACCTATAGTAATTTATAAAATATTTCTTGAGCTAGAATAATTAATATCATTACAATGTTCAGGACATGAAATATGTGCTAAAGCAGAGATAATGAACTTATATATTTTCAAGGTAGCACATATCCAACACCATGAAAGCGCAATAAAACTCAGAAAGTTTGAAAGTATTGCAAGTAACAAAATATTTAATTAAAGACATTGCGTTTAATTTCAAAATTTAGAAAACATTTATGTACGGTAAACACAATTTGGATTGTCAAAATTCTTAAGTTCGAACTAAGATTTAAATATAAAAAATTTCTACATTTTCATATTTTTTTTACAACCATAAAGATATTATAACAATGTATCAAAATAACAGATTGAACGATCTCATTTTAAAATAATCACTAGCATATAACATTATTCAAATCTTTCCGTCCATACATTAGCATCTAATTAAAGGCTAATTCAACCTGCGTTCATCAAATTTTATTCAAAATGGATGTAGAATAAGTTGTGATATATTCCACATTTAACTTGCACTTAAAGATCTACAGGTTTTTCTATATACCAAGCAAACACAACCACATTTATGCAGAATTGTTGAATATTTTCTGTAGATTCAAGATCTCTTGTAAAATAAATAAATTTTTTCAGCATGTTTCTTTTTTCAGATTGAAATAAAGGTATTAAACATAAAAATAATATATAAAAATATATAAATAAAATTTTTATTTTATTTGTCCTAAGGATAACTGAGATTGGCTGCACAGAATAGAATACAACATATATTAGGATGTTAGTCTTTGACTAATTCTTTTGTGTTCAGAAATTTGATTAAAGTATTTGTGATTAATTAAAATCGTAAGAGTAACTGTTATTTGAACTAACTGCAAAGCACAGTTTGTGATTCCGCAAGGTACTCAGTTCCAGAACTCTGCTATTTTCAAGAACGTAGGTGTGTAGTTCTTTACCCCATTTTTACACTGCCCTTTTTAGTTAACGCTCGGACTTGAGAAAAAATATGTAGGGCATCTGATTTATTAATTCTTTGTGTATTCCTACAATGTATTTTAAATAAATAATATTTACTATTTGCTTTAATTTTATTTTAAGAAAAATTGTTTTTTTTTTTTTTTTTTTTTTTTTTTTTTTTTTTTGCATTCTGCAGCTAATGTGTTTTCGATTTTTCCGATACGCTGCCGATCCGAAATCCCCTGGTGCGTGATTGAAAATACTTTCGATTTCAATATTTAGTTATTTTGAAACTGTAAGGAATTTTTGTGGATTAAACACATCATTTGAATTATTTTTAATTGATTTATATAGGTGAATTCATTTTGTAGTATACAAAATACCGCGTTTTTAACAAATTTAAAGAAATAGTAAAAATTGTTATATTGCCAAATTTTCCTCGAAATTTTGATACAGATTTTCAACTGTAAGCCAAAGCTCATGGAAAACTAGTAGGTTAAGCTGGCTAGTATACTGCTGCAATCTATAATAAAAATACCTTTATATATATCATGAAATTATTTTCAAAACTTCCCCAAATTTTCTAAGCTACGGTTAATTTCCTGATTGTAATATTTTACTGATTTATTTTTAAAGTGAGTGCTTGAGAGTTTTCGGTATTTTCTCTCTTTTGCCTCGGGAGTGCGGCTCACCATCTTTGAAATGTCTTCTTGAATTACGTTTCCATTTAAATATGCAAAACTTCTTTCGGCTATTATAGTGTTTGTTTTATTTATTTATTTATTTATTATTTTTTTTAATCTAAATATCAATTTCTTTACATTATATCCTAAAAACATACCAATAAGATTATTTTTTACCTATTTCTTAAACAATGACATTTTTTAAATTCTAGTAATTTCTTTACAAGAATTTAAGAAAAAATTTCAGGTAATTGTAAAGTAAAAGACAATATTAAAAAAAACTTTTTTGTAGGGTAAAATAATTAAGTAATTCTGAAAGCTTGAATATATTTATCAGAATATTTTCCTTTTACTTCAACACATTCAATGATTTGTTCTATTATTTAAAACCAGATTATCAATACTTTTTTTTTATTTTTACACCATTAACTTTTTAATACTTTGAAATTACCCGAGAAGCTGACAATTTTTACATTGATCCTCTTAACTATTTGCCGCATCTTTCATCCGTACACGAAGCATTTGATTAACACGTTTTTAAAGGAACTATTAAAATCCAATTTTGAATATCTTGCACAGGTACGCATAAATACATACTTCCGCACATTCTTAGAAGTAATTTATTTTTCAACAATCTATCTTCCACGGAAAAACAACATGGCAGCCTTGGATGGAAATGGCAGAGCAAAAATAACTAGTAGTTAGAATAAAAATAACCAAGAGTTAGCTTATTCAAATTCGAAGTTAAAACTAGACAGCTGCCGAATGCCAAACGATAGGTTTGATGCCAAACGATTTTTTTTCTTTCTTTTTCTTTCTCAGAATGTGAGATAAATAACATTTTAATTCTTCGTCACACTGATGGCAACAGTCAGAAGATTGCGAAAAAGACACTTTTTACTAGTCTTCTTTTTACGTAGTTCTTTCTATTTAACAGCACGTTTTATCACGTAATTTCATGTTTAAACGTATATTGAAAAAGACCAAATCTTTCCTTGAAGTTTTTCCAATTTGAAACAATGCGGGACTATGCTCTTATTTTTTTGCCTTTAATAATTTAAATACATAAAACATTTAACATTTTTATGTTATCTTGTTGTTTTTTTTTTTTTTTTTTTTTTTTTTTTTTAAGTAGGATTCAGAAAAAATTAAGTACTGAAAAATCACTTTATTTCCTTTTTCCTAAGCGATCAAAATTTTACCTTTCAATTAAAAAAAATTATAATATATTTATCAAGCTCGAAATGGAATGAATTTCATAGGATTTTTAAATGTTTTTAATATGCATAAAAGATAGGCAGAAAATTTAAATTTAATATGTATATTTGAGTTTTGTTGTTTTAATAAATTAATAATATTTAAAAAGTCATGGATAAAAAGTATTCCAAATATTTATATGATCATTTATTTAAAAAAATGTGCATCGTTACCCTTCCAAATTGTTCAACTCATATTTTTAAATATTAAAGGGGGAAAAAATTCACGTGATTCACGAGCATCATATTTAAAAATTCATAAAATCTTTATTTGCATACTTGCATTGTACTAGAAGAACGAATAGAGTATTTCGATTATTAGACGTGAACTAAGATTGCTTAGTAATTATAACGAAAACGACACAGTTGGCATCTTGCTATCAAAATTTCTTTAGAGCAATACCGGATAAATATTTGCTAATAATCAGTTTATAAGTATTTATTATTAGGTATTTATCATTGTATACCCTTAGCATTGTAGCTTCTTTTGAAACTATTTAGATAATATCTTTTACTGTAGATTCAAATACGAAGTCTAAACATTTGAGATAATCATCAATAAGATCTTGGTTGGAAACTCCCTGTCAAAAGAATTTTTTTTTTCAAAGAATTTTGAAATTTTTCTTTCCCATTCATTATTTTTAGTTCAAATTTTATTTCATATATAAATTTAAAATGTTTTTCACACATTATTTTTGAAATATTTATTATTATAATTTGAAGAACAAAAACAAATTTTGAAATAAAAATATTTTCATTTAAATAGTCTTAGAGGTGTAATTGTTTGGAAAATTTTCGATCGATTAACATTAATTTAAAAAAAAAAAAAAAAAAAAATTGCACGCTAACATAAACTGGTTTTAAAAACTAAAGTCATATTAGTTTCAAATGAGAATAAGTGAATAGTTGTAAAATTGTTATTTAATAATTTTTCATAATAAACAACAATATGCCTCAAAGTATGAATAAAATCGAAAGGAAAATTTTTGAATTTTTACCATCATTTACTAATTTAATTTCTGCAGTTTTTTATGAATCTTAAAAGTTTTTCTTTTAGAAACGTTATTGAAACACTTAGTAAAAATTACCCTTTTTATATTTCAAAATGACATATGAAAACAATTTATCTAATGCATATTAAAATATTTAATTTCTTACTTAGATCTTTAAGGTAATAACTTTTTTTTTTCTTTCGTTTGAATTTTTTTTTTTTTTTTTATTCTAGATGCTTTTTCAAACAATATTTTTAACGTTTAAACCATAAATTGATTTTTTTATTATTGATTTCCATACAGTCTTTTAACAAAGGCTATAAAGAAATCAATAATCAGAAATAAAACTTTTGAATACCGTATTCGTGTTCATCTTAAATAAATATAGGTTTGATTGTGTGTGAGTGTGTGCATTAAAAAACTCCCTTCTAAAAGCAATACCTAATCCTTTTTTTACAAAGCATTAATTAACCTGCTAGGCAGACTTGAAAAATATCTAGAAATATTTCTGACCTAGACAGAAAAAATTACACATAACATATAACATATAATTTAAAAGTGATCAAGGCTATAAATCGGTCTTTAAATGATGGATAGATTCATTCTACCTTCGCGAAGTTGCGCTGTAATTAATCGACGAAACGTCGCCAAATAGAAGCCAAATAAAACTAATTCTGGTGAAAAGAAGCTCTCCGCTTCCCGATCTACTTCCCGGTAATTCACTTGGCGCAGTTCTAGTACATGGTAACCATTTACTCGTATGACGTAACTTTGTTTACAAACTGAGTAAATGAATAAAAGGAGGGAAATGTTTTATCAAAACACTGAAACAAATTCAGAATGTAGTGGCGCCATCTATTTCTAATATAGGTACTAAAAGATTATTTGTAGGTATAATATTAGAAGAAAATTATATCAACGACCTAATCTAAATTAAATAAATTCATAAAAATAAAATAGTTTTACCTCAGCCATTGAAATGAAAATCAATATTTATCAAGTATTTTATCAGTATGAATTTTAATGTTTATAATTTAATTTTCATATTTAAAATGATATAGAATAAAAAACACATACATAGTTATAATAATATGACATCATTTTTTTTCAAACATAATTTGCGTAATCAACTGTTAAGTTTCCAAGCAGTTTATTATATCAGTTTTTTCTATTTTTGCTAAAAATAACAACTGTAGCACTATTTACTTCGGAATAAATCATGATAATAATTAGATCATTTTTAAATTAATGATTATACTAATTATAATTGAGAAACGATGTTTTATTTCATTTATAATATTTAATCTAATAAAGCTAATTAAATAATTTTACAATTTTTTAATAAAAATTAGTTAATACAAACTAAAAAAATGAGCATATTTTATGCATAAAAACATTATTTAGAACAATAAAAATATGATAATTTACTTTTAATCAACTCTTTAAACATTTAAAAATTTATTTTATTGCCAAAATAATAAAATAACAATCATAGTTACCAATTCTTCTAATTTTTTCCACAACCGCATTTGATGATGCACTTGTAATCTCATTTGAGATTTGGGGGGGGGGAACTAATGGTAAAAAAATATTTGCTATTGCAACAAATAATTATCTATTATAAAAATATATTTTCTTTCAATTATATAAAATAAAAAACAGGTATAAGACAAAGATATTTCATACCTATCCAATCCTTTTATCTCAAGTAAAGGTTATTTCGTTGAAACTTAAATAATTTGAATTCAAAAATGATAAATAAAATTTATTTGGACAAAAAGTAGGAGTTTAAGAAATAAAATGCTTTATGTGACGATTTTTTTGTGTTTCAAATTGAAATTTTCAAGTCTTCAAGATCATTAATTCATGGTAAATGGAAATAAATAAGGCAGTAAAATAAATAAGGGCTATCAACTCCCTGTTGCATTCTGGAAAGACTTTTTATGATAATGGGCCACACTCAAGGGAAGAATTGTTGAAAACTCCCAAGCACACTCATTCGGTGGAAGTACAACATACCTCTCCCGTTATTTAACAGAGCCTGAGGTCCAATCCGAGACTTTTCGCTTCTAGAACGCTTTGCAAGCCAGATAAAAAAAAAAAAAAAAAAAAAAAAAAAAAAAACCATCGCTACTTATGCTTAATTTATTTAGAATATTTAAAGTGAATTATCCAAAAATAATTTGTTTATAAATTTATTCAGCAAAATATATTAAGATTATCCAACACAATCATAACATAATCATATAAGTTTCAAAATAAATCTCTTCTGAAATTTCAGTAATTGGTTTATGTATCTATTTACTATCGAGTATCGAATCAATAAATTTTTCGGATACTAAGAAAAGAAATTTTAGCTATTATAGTGTCAATAATATTCGGTTTTCTATTAGAAAAATAAGGAAAGAAGCACATTTCAAATTAAAATTTCAAGTTACTGTATGTGTGCTTAAAATACTATACTATATTTTAATTCCTCTAATTATTATTAATTATAATATATTAAAAGTAATTATATAGGTAGTAATTATAATATATATTTGTGTAAAGAGAGGGTACATTTTAATATGTAATTACCAGAAACGGAATTTTGTTTAAAAAATTTAAAATATTTGGGAGTGTTTCTGTGTGTTACTTCATTTTTTATAATATATTTACTTTACACCTCATTTCCCTGATCCATACGAGAATTTCTCTTCATTTTATCAGTATCTTATTCTAATTTGATACCTTATTGTCTACCTTATATATCATCCATTTAGAAAAGTGCTATTTCTGAACAAAATAAAATGCAAATTTTTGGAATGCTGGACACAAGTGCTTAGGGAATGAGTTATTAAAAAGTAATCAAGAAAGTTCTTGCCATTGAATTAAATGAGAATAAATATGCATATCAGTGTATGACGTGGTTGAGATACAAGTCTGTCGAGAGTAGGAATGTCAGTCGTTATAAAATCAGGTCAATCGCGCGCATTTATCAATCGTAACTCGTACAGAAGCGAAGAGAAATGGACGCGTCGAAGGAGATCTTTCGGTCTTTGCTTTACGACTGCAAAGGGGGCTTATCAGCTGCTGTATCAAGTCGCCGAATATGTTGAGGATAGCGCTGTGAATGAAAGTACGACAAGGCATGATTTCAGAAACTCAGGTTGGAGATATGTCCCTTTCCCTGCTACCTTAGCACATCTATATCCATAAGAGTGTTGTCCAGAGACGAAAAGAAGGTCCTCTATTGTCCGAACATTAATTATCTATCCCACAGGATACTGTCACGCACAGCGCAAAACTACCTATCCCCCCATGTAAGATTATGCTTTGTGTTTTGTGGACTAGTAGTCAAGTGGTTTTCTATGAGCTGCTACCAATTGGCCAAACGGACACTGTGGACTGGCCAAGTAGTCGGAATGTGTGCAACAGTAGGAGCCAGCAGTGGTTAATTGCAAGAGTGTACATTTCTTGGCCGATGACGCGAGTCCACATGTCGCGTGGATGTTCAGGAATACCATACAGCAACTTGGTTGAAAGACTTATTCGCATCCTCCTTACTCACCTGCCTTTGCACCATCAGATTACCACCTCTTCCATTCTCTGGACAGTAGTGGAAAATCCTTCACTACTGTCCAGGGGACGACTCGTGCCAAGCAACTCAAGGACTTCTTTGCATACAAACCTCTCAAGTTTTACCACAAAGAGATTACACAATTGGAGACGCGTTGGCAGAAGATGCTGATTGCAGATGGTGATCACTTCGAGGACTAATAAAGACTACACTTTCTGTTGGTCAAATACTTTCTTCTTTACTTTGTATATTGGGAAAATTTCAAGAAATCTTATTTTTTAATAAATGATGATTGTGCAAAATTACGTTCAATCTTTTCAATTAAATACAGTACTGGTTAAAACTTTTTTTGATTACAGAGAACTTAAATGACAATTGTACAAAATGTGATGCCTTAAATTAGATTTAGGTTATATATAGTAAATTTATTGAAAATTTTATTCTGTTTTAATCTAAATTTGAACTTAGCAGATTTTTTCATTTACAGAAAAACATTATTTTAGAAATAGGCTAGAGCTAAGGGAAACAGTAAAAATGATTTGAAATTTTTAAGAACCTATTAATGTGAAAACAAATGATGTTTAACCTTGCAATTTATGAACTCTCGATTTTATTAAATGATTGATTCTAATTTTATCTTAATTTGACTAGTTTATTTTTTATGTGATTTAAAAAGATTTATAAATAACAAATTTAACTGTTTCGAACAAAAAATCTTTTCTACAGTTTATCTTTTTTTTCACTTCCTGATTTTATACTTCCTGATGCGGACACTTTCCACAGTTAGATATCGTGTCTTTTCTACAAAGAGATGACGTCTCATTTTTGTTCATTATTTTTCTTTAAAAAAAATGAAATCAGGAAATTGTGACCTTAATTTACCAATAAGGAAATATTTTTTTTCATACACAAAGAAAAGTGTAATGCAAATTTATTCAGTCTTAGACGAGTGAGTAAACCTTCATCACGTTTAAACAATCGTTAAAAAAAAAAAAGGAAGAAAAGAAAAACATTTTAATCTTTTTTTTTTCAAGTTTTGAACAATTTATAAAATTTTCTTAAAAGGTTTAAAAGAAATATTTACAATTAGCATCTAAGCAGAAAATTCAACATATTGATTTAATTAAGAAAAATAAATATATTTAAAAAATATATTTAAATAAATATATTTAATATATTTAAAATCATTAATAATATTTTTCATATGTGTTCTATTCTTATATTTAACTATATTTGACTTTTCATGCTTCAAAAATTGGTGCAAATTTCGAATTGATTTCAATTCATTAACTTACTTAATGTCCTTAATTTTATTAGTTACTGAGCTGAAAGGAAATTATTTTAGTAACTTTTTTTTACGACACATAGGGTACCATGATTAATAGAAGGTACCCTTTTCATTTTATCTCAGAAGATTTAATGAAATGAGACCACAGACACTATTTCGAAAAACGTTTTGAGAATTAGTTTGAAATCTAATAGTTTTAATGAAAGATAATAATAATGAATAATAATAAAGAATCCTGTAGCCCATAGCTCCAACTTTTAAATTTTTTTTTTTTTTTTGCAAAATAAATATATAAATGAATTTTAATTTAAAAATAAATTTATAAATGAATTTTGATGATTGAATACCTTTCTAACTGTCTAGTATACCTTGTTAAAATATTTTTGAAAACACGATGGTATTCAGAAAAATCGATTGCGCAACTGAGAAAATTCAATTTTGAAGATCTTGACCAGGAATTCTTAAGCATTTTCTTACCTAGATCTCCCCTTTGAAAGAATTAGACTCCTCTCACATTTTCTTTATAGAAGGTGCAACATTCAAAACAATTATAATTGGACATACAACATTTAAAGATGATTGTTTAACAAGAATATGTAAGAATATTATAAGATGATTGTTTAACAAGAATAAAAAAAACTAGAAAAAAATGTTTCTTTAAGTTTATTTTTTATTTTATATTTTAACTTATTGCTTAGGACCGCGGTGACCTGGTTGGTTTGAGCGTTCGCTACCATTTTCCGAAGGTAGAGGAATTCGAATCCCTACCCAACCAAATAACCGTGCACTAATAGGCCCTAGATACGAAAAATAGCAGGTGGTCACAATGCCCTCCAAGTGAAATAATACTTCTGAGGTGGCGGGTCAAGTCTCAGGATCTTCTGTTTGGTCTCTCCTCTTAAAGACCCATTCGCTTCCTCAGATAAAATGCTTTACAGACTTGAGGTAATTCAACCTTTGGGTGCCTCTCGATTTTGAGCATCCTGAAGTTGCATCTCACACCCTTCATCATGAACCACAAGAGTTCGTGGACTTAATCGATGTCTCTGTCGATCAAGTGAGATGATAACTTATTACTCATATTCATCACTCATTATTAATACAACCTTGGGACGTTACAGGCTCTTTTAAAATTTCCGTAAATCTCTCGGTATTCATATGGAACCTATAAATATTATCTGATTGAGACAATCGAACATTACTCCCTCAATCCACTTACAAATTGTTTAAAATTGTAACATTATTAAAAAATGGATATTTATGTCTGTGGATAACACTCTTCCCAGATGGGCACCTCATGAATATCTTATAACTTCTATTTAGATTTTTACATTAATGTTTGGAACCAATTTTACTCAAAGACACACAAATCAAACATTTTAAGAGTTTATTGATATGCAACAAACGATGAGATATTAAAAAATATATTTTATGAACATACTAATTAGCAGCGATGGTAAACGTGAATCCTTAATATGGACAAACCTTTGTAAGCCGGGCTGAACCCTTAAGCAATAGTTAGACGCTAATGCTAACAAATAAAAGTAATTTTATTTATTTATTTATTTATTTATTTATTTTTCCATATTTGGCTCGAAAAAAAATTTTTTTTTTGTGCCAAATATGTAAATTCTCTCATATTTCGAGTTTTTTTTATCAAATTTTGTTAATGCAAAGAGAAATTTTATGGGGAATATCAGCGATTGAGATTAAACGTGCGTTGTTTTCAACATCTCTCTTGTCTAAATTATATTGATTAACCATCTAGATGAATATTATAAGCAATGTACTTATATATGTTTGAAAGTTTTGCATTTTTAAAATGTCTTGTATACATCCACAGGGTGACGCCATGTCCTGTCTCTTAGTTACCCAGGTGGAGCATCATTGATAATTATTTTACCTTCTAATTCAATTGAAATTCAAAGAGAGCTAATTTATTTTTAATTCTGTTGATTATTACTTCTATCACGGTAAATTTAGATAAAGTAGGCGAACAAATAATTTATAAACACATAGTACAATTTTTGTTTTTCAAATGCTTCAGATCTGACAACTTTTTTTTGAACTACAACATTGCAATATTCTAGAATTATCTATTTCCTAAAATTACAAGTTTTTTTTAGCGTATCACATCTCAGTTTCCCTCCACACACTGACATCTTCTATTGCTTGTTGAGTGTCTTAAAATCTCATTTCCTCAGGAAATCATCAGGAATCATCAGGAAATTTTCTAAATATCAAAATAAAAATGAAACTTGTGACGTCGAATAATTGACGGCCTAATGGCTGAAGGCCATTATTTTAGCGTCTACTACTTAAATTGCTTTCAGGAGGATTTTTTATAGATATCGGACCATATTCATGCAAAAGAGGAAATCTTTAAGCACCTGAGGCAGAAGACATGCATGCAAGTGGAAGTAGCTCAAAACCTATTCCTCGTTTTTGTATAGTGGCTAGGACCTTGAGCTCCGAAGAGTGGTGCGCTACCACGAGACCTCTGTGAGAGCTATATAAGTGTTTCGGAGTCTTGAATAGGATGCATTTCAATATTTATCTAATTTTTATTTTAGAATTTTTTTTAAAAAAGTATAGAAGACTTGAAGACACAGCTGGTAGTTGATAGAATTTAAAAAAAGTGGGAACTGAATTAATTGAAATGAATTTTTTTATTGAAATAAAAGTTTGAAACATTTTTCCATTTTAATCTGAATAAAAATGAAAAGTAAGGAAAAAGTTTTCCTTCTTCTTTTGAAGAAAATTTTTTAATTTATTACTCATTTTTTTTTTGGCAGCAAACTGATTTATCGAAAAACATATTCAAGCTACATAATATTAGATTGGGGAAAAAGTAATCCATTATTTTTTCGGTAGACATCTGTAGTGATCGATATCTCGTGAGGTATATATCAAACAATTTCAGATTTATGCTTGTTGGAAAGCTGACATTTGACACTAAAATATCCTCTTGCGGTTTTTTGTTTCATTAATTCAGTTACGAGTACAAGGTTTTAAAAATGGAAGACAACAAACAGAAAATTCGATACATTTTCGTTTTTCTCTTGTAACGGCGAAAAAGATTGCCAGGTGGCTAAAATTGTGAAAGGTGTTTATCGTCCTATATAAGACTGTAACAACCAGTTACGTACAATTTTTGTTTCGTTGATTCCGTTTGGGTATTTTTGATGTTAGAGATGCACCTCGCATGTGGATACAGCATCGTCGAAAATGTCTGTAAAATATCAAAAATGGTCGAAGTTGACCGCAAGTCAGCAGTAGTAACGCGCAAGACCTAAAAATCTAAGTTTTCATGAAAACTGTTTTAAACCTTTATACAAAGCAAATCCAAAAGAAGTTACATAAAGTTCACGTGAAAATAATGGATTTCTTTTTCCCCAACCTAATATTAACTGTATATTTTCAATTTTTACCTGTAAATTTTATTGAAATAACCAAAATGGAAATAATAATTTGAAATAAATTACTTAAATCGAAATTGGGGTTTCATGTCCTCACCTGAAAGATAATATGTCTATGATCAGGAATTAAAAGTTGGCAAAGTATTAAGTCCTTTAATAATTTTGGTGACATTTTTAAATCCTAGGTAACATCAAAACATGATAAATTCCACCTGAAAAATATCGGTTATGAAATAAATATATTGAGATTTAAACCAGAGAACAAACTTTTTTTTAAGAAGATTTAGATACTGTTTCTTATTTAAAAATCAAAATTATTTATAAAATCACTTTAGTGACTGGGTATAACAATAAGGAAGATAAGGGCGATTAACTGAGTGAAGGTTTGGAGCCGGAGTGAAAGAATTAATCTGGATTGAGAATTACTCTCTTTAGCCGAAAAATAAAATCTCACCATGTTGATAAGTCTCTCTTATCCATGTTAACTAGTTATTTTTTATTATCTGTCGCAGAAAATTTGGGGACAAAATTGTCAACACGAATCAACTCCATTCGATATGATTCAAAATTATGAGGCATTTAGCTATATTTAGTTCCTTCAAAACTGATGTTGATCCCACAAAATCCATAAATATTTCGGAACTTCAGTATATTATCATACAAAATAAACTTTTTTTTTTTGTTTTGCATTTAATCATTCCACAGATAATTTTTTATTTTTCAAGAAAAGTGAACAATAAATACAATCAATTAATGTTTTCTAAATGTTTTTAATCAAAAATAATACAAATAGTCTTCTATAAGCAAAAGACTAATCAATTCAGAGTCAAAACGAAGTTTGGATTCAATACATAAAAGTATATAAAGTAATCAATTTATATATATAACAGTAAATATAACATTTTATAAATGAACAGTAATATATAAAGTATATTTACTGTTTCATTTTTCTTTAAAATATCTTTTATAAATTCGCAGTAATGTCTAAAGAAAAGCTATCAACTATTTACCCTTGATACAGTCTAACTAGTGGTAGTTAAAATAAGTTACAGTTTCATCATATGGTCCGTCAACCTTGTTACTGTAAATGCAACAATGGCCCACAGGAATCCATTCATGCGATCAGAAACTAAAATTAAACAAAGACACTCCTATAATTTATTGATATTCTTTTATATTAGTTTTCAGTTGGACAAGAATGAGAAAAAAGGACTGTCATTACTGCTCATGATAGAGTTTATCTGAATGACCAAAGCGTGTCAGGAAATGCTCCCTGCTCTGCAAGTTAAAGAGATAAACTTTAAGATATTGCTTTTGTAATGTCAATCAAGGTAAGTTTATATCAGTTAATGGATAGTAAACAATAGTTAGTTTCTACACAAATAACTTTAGAAATAGCGCTGGATGTCCGGTGAAAATATTTGCATATTAAGTCATTCAAAAGCTCATAATGACATCGTTTCAAATGGAGTTACGGTTGGATGATATCACGAAAGAAATTATACAAAAATAATGTACAATTGTATTACAACTTTGCATTTGAATGCATTATTTTTTATTATTATTTATTTATTTAATGTGTGATACTTTCGATTTCGATGTTTTATGTTTTGATTTTATCTTTGGTGTATACATACTGCTGATATTAGTGTCTTCTTTAATGTGTTCTTTTTTTGAACTTTTAAAATATTTATAAGGAAGATTTAAAACTTAAGAAGTTAAAATATCTTAAGCATTAGCAATTAAGTTTTTATTTATCTATATTATTTAACTCTAGCAATACATCAAGCTATAAAATATTGATATTTAATTGTCTAAATATAAGAACAATTTTGTCCAACAGTTTGCTCTTTATATATCAGAATTTTAATCCTTAGAGCACTTATTATCATGGAACAATCACATCCTTAACAATCGAACATTCTAGTAATTTTTAATTTCTGAACCAATCTCAAATAATGATATAATACAAGATAGCGAACATAAAAAATCCTGTTGCAATGTTATTTCCTAAAATATGATTTCATTTCTCATAGAAAAACACGATATCTACTGGAATCTTGGAAGATCCACCTTCCTATTTGACCAGTGATAAAAGATAATCCAAATCTCACAGCAAGGTAGATATTTTCCCAACCTACACTCCTCTATTAGTGAGATACTTTGTGTATTAGTTTGTTTCACTACATTACTTTGTTTTATACATCTTTTATCAATGCTTTGATACTAATACTGAAGTCTTCTTGTATTTTGATATCAGTAACTATCAAACTGAGTGACAATATACAATAACTTTGGAATTGCTCATCGAATTTTGAATTTTTTCCTTGCAATTTGCAACAACAGTCGGGAATAGTTGAGCCTGAAGATTTGGTTCATCTTTGCAATTAGTTTAGGTATAGTGGCCTTCTTTTCCTTATTACAGTCCACCCACTCTTTTATTTTTGATTAAATAATATTCTTGGAGCTCATTGTTACCTAGTGGTAAGGTATGCGTTTCAGGTGGAATGTCCCTATGATTGATATCAGTCATAGTGGTCGATAGGTTTTGCATTTCTGGATTCTTCAAGCGCAATTGTCGGGAATTGCTCTCTCTCCGGCTGTTTCTTTTCAAGTGTTCTTTGTGACTCAAGATAAAGGAAGATAGCGTTGAAAAGGTAGTACAACTCCAGGAAAGATTGCTGAATGTGTGTAGAGAGGACATTAATTTATAATTACAATGTTTAGGCTTCTTAAGACATATTTTAAATAATTATTATATTGTAAACGTCAATCTCATCATGAATAATGATAGATTATTTACACTTCTTAAGCAATCTTTTGAAGAATTATTTTGATATTGGCGAATTCCCACACAATCTCGAAATGAATGATTAATTATTTTATAGAATTCCTTAAACCAGCTTAGCAAATAAATCCTAAACGTTAGAGATATCAATCTCATAAAAATACATCTATAGGTTTCTCAAGCCGTTTTTGAATGCATGCTTTGTTTTGGGATGCATCGAAAAATGAATTAAAATTTGCATCCTAGTATTTGTTAATTATTCCTCTGAAACGCTTCTTAAATTGATTTATAAAATGGATTACTGTTTCGAAAAACAAATAGGGATATTAATACTCCTTTACGAAACCTTATTTAAAAGAAATCCTCTTGGAAAACATTTCGCAGTTTTCTATTATCTTATTTTAGCTTATTTTATGTTATTATATCATGTTATTTATTTTTGTATCATATTATATACTGTTTAACATCACATAGATAACAGTTTACAGCTATTCAAAGTCGTTCGAATATTCGACATGTACTTTTTTTCTCAAAACATTCCATAGGCAACGAACTATATTTGCGAGAATAGAAATCTACGAAACTCTCTCAAGTAACCACTTTGATAGATATGTATGTAGGAACAGAACACACACTCGGTTTCTATTATTCTCTTAAACTCCGGATGTCCCTCTCTAAAAACCGGGGCACTTTAACTAGGCCAAAATAAGCCCCTCTCTTTTTTCCTTAATTGAACTTTTTATATGATATTTTGTTATTGTATTTATTGACATCAAATATGTACTCGTACGGCACTCATGTATTTTTTATTCGGTCACAAAATTAATTTTTCTCTAATAAAGTTAACTCTAAATAGAAGTTAAATTCTTAGCTAAGAAACCATTTCGTCGCAAATCTGAATCGTGGCTATCTAAAAGAAGGAAAGCGAGTATTCCGTGAAAGTTCTTAGATCCAGCGGAAATCAAGAAATGGAAAGCCGCACCACCGACCCCCACGTCACATATCGAGCGGTCTAATGCGCAACTCATTTATCACTGTCAAAAGGATGTGTTTGTCAGCGATGTAGTCCATTGAAAGGACCCCCAGACAGCCCGGATCCAGACACACAGACCAGACGTACCCAATTTCGGCCCGATTTTTACCCACGTATCTGGAATTAGACATCGAAACGGGAAAACACAGTGGAAAAAAAAAAAAGTTATACCCACCCTGTTGTCTGGAAAACTCCTGGAAAAAATTCCAAAATTTTTCTTTTAAAACAAAATTACCAAGAAAACTAAAACTTATTGGAGAAGCGCAGAACAATGAAAGAAAGTTCGATAAAAGTTAGTAGACATACTGTTAAACTTTCTTCAACATGAGCAGGCAATTTCTTTAAGAAAATAATTAAATCTGCATACTATTTTTCTTACGTCTTTCTTCGCTTGCATGTATTCTCTGGAAATTGGATTGCGTCTGTTATTTCTTTGTTGCGTGTTCACTGCAGAGTAGGAAAACTTTGGTTTTATTGTCTAGACATTTTTCAGACTACGATTTCAGACAACGAACAATAAATTTTTATCGCGACGATGATTTGTGACTAGATTTAATTTAAATTTTTAAATAAGTATTTTCCTCTAGAAAAATTTTCTGTTTGAGTAATAATATTTTGAATATTGATATTTTTGTTTGAAACATTTTAAAAATATAGATCATTAATTTATATGGAAAATATATAAATTGTCATGGTGTTGCGGGTAAACGAACATCGGAAAAATATTTTACATCTTTTTTAACACCCAGTGTTTATTTATCTGATGGAAAGGTTTTCACAGATAGAGACCATATTCCCGTATCTCAAGGAAGAAAACCTGGTAAACTTAGAAGCACCCTCTTCTATGAGCATACTTGCAGTAGAGAAAAAAATAACATCGATCTTGTTTCGCAATTAATGACTAAGGTAGAACCTGAAAGTTTCTGTTTCTAAAAGCTTCATAGTACCGGCATGGTATAGTGTGAGGCAGTAAGACTATACCTGCAAGAAAACAAATAATTCATCATCCTTAATATTTTAAAATTATTGTAAGTAAAATGCAAAATACACATTTTTTTTTAATAACAAGGTCGTAAACTTTTTGTGAAAAGTTATTTACTACCTGATTAAGTAGTCTTGATGATTTTTGCGTCTATGATTTCTGAATAAATATTTAAATGTGGTTTAAAAATAATTATTTAAATGTCATTAAATGAATTTATAATGCAATACAGTATATTCTAGAAAAATATTAAGGAACTATCATAAAAATCAATTGCTTACCAAAACCATTTTCTTTCATTTGGGATTCAAGTCTTAATCCACATTAAAGAAATTTAAGACATAACAAACTTAACGCCATTCGCAATTAACGTAACTAACCAATTAATCCTGATGCAAGTTATAATTGAAGGAAGTATAATTCCAGTGAAAACGATTTTAATGCAAGTAGATTTTATATTAATTTAATTGCTCAAATATTGTACAAATCAAGCATAACTGAAAACAATTTTTGACGGTGAGTTAGTCACTATTTAATATTTATTATTGAGAGCCGCTAATAGAATTATTAAATTCAATTACAAATTATTTCCGAAAAATCCTCTTATTTTAAAGTAATTATTTATAAAACAGAAAAAAGGAACCTTTTTTTCAACTGCAAGGGTTAAGGAAAATTTTCTAACTAATTGAAAAAAGATTTCAAAGTTTTCCTTTTGATAAGTAAAATTATAATAAAATTATAGTAAAATTATATATATATATAACTTGAAAAAGGTTAAATAATATTGTAAGGAACTGTAAAGAAAAGTTTGATTTACAGTGCAGTATTAAATTATTCACAAACATTAAAAGGAATGTTAGAAACTATTACTTGTCATAATGATACTCATCGATGAGATATGGGTCTGGCAATTATTTTTTATATAATATCTCATATCAAATAAATCGTTGTTTACTTAATGAAAATTTTTACCATCATATATAAACTACAAAAATATTTTTCAATGCTTATGTATATAAATATTCTTAAATAATTTAAATTAACTAAAAAAAAGTTTTAATATCACTATGCCATTCACTTCCGGTGAAAAAACAATGAATGATAATGATTTTTACAATTTGAATTTTGCCATTCCCATGAATAACAAAAATTTTTAATCAATGATAATTCTTTCACTCAATTTCTGAAAATAAAAAAAGTGTGTTTCACAAAATTTTAACGAAAATTCATAATTAATGGACGAAAATTCATAAAAGTTTTTCTTCTCCTACATCCAATGTTTTTATTATTTTATTTTGATATGGATAATTTAAATGGATAATAATGAAGCACTAGTAAAAATGGAGCACTGAATTATCAAGAATTCGCAATACTCTCTCTCATATATGTAAGTTGTAAATTTTATTAATTATAAACATGCAACATAAATATTTACTTTCTTAACACTAGATGGCACCACCATTATTTCAATAGGCTGAAAAATACTGTTAGACTCACTGAGTAAATCTGTTTTAGTAAAGTAAAATCCTTGTCTATGCTCAACTTTTTCTCATGTAGACTATGAAGTACCCGTAAAAACAGTTCGGAAGTTCTTATGTATTGCATAATTGTTAATATTTTTTATTGCATTGTTAAGAATAAAATATTGGTGTGTATTAAGAATGAAATATTTGTATCTCACAAGAGAATACTTTTCAGCAATATTCCATTTTTCTACAACCTATGATCGATTTAGAAACTAAAATTAGACTGTAGAATATTTTGTGGAAATTTTAAGACCATTCCTTATAGGTTCAACTTAATCTGTATTTTGCCAACAAACTTGGTATATTTATTATATTATAGTATAAACATATTCAGTGTATTACAATCCAGGGAAGCTATGTTCTTAATCGAAAATGATTCTTTATTTTCGTTCTTGTAATGGTGTTCAAAAATATTATTACAAATCTTTAATTGCTTTCTTTTGTAATATTCCACAATAATAATTTAGTAACATGATCATTAATAATATTCTTTTTCGGGTTCTCTTTTACTAAGTCATAAAGCATAATTTGTTTTTAATAATACCATTTCAATATTTTATTATTCTAAGATAAGTTTTAATGATTAAAGTGACTACAAAATGATCCCAAGATTGAAAAATTAATGTCACTCAGTCAAGTGACATCTTGCTGATTAACCAAGTGACAGTGAATTTTCTAGTTCTAGTTTGGAAAATAGGCTCATTACTCTACATGAAACTCATCATTTCTTGTAATCAAAGAACTGTTGCAAAATAAAAATGATTTTAAACAAAATTCAACCTTTTTTTTGTTTTAGAACAAACTATCATTTAATTGAATTCTAATCAGATTTTCATAGTTTACTAAATTTTAAATAAATCTTCAGAATATTAATTTTATGCAATGAATTTCAGTTTAAACATTTATAAAAAGTTTAAAACTAATTTTATACGATGTCAAATGTTGAATTATTACATTTCAAGATGCTATCAAAAATCTATGCTTTATTAATTATAGCATCAATCAACAGTCAAATGTACCGTCATAAAAAATGCATTCATTTTTTACAAAGAATACTCTTAATTATTCATTTAAAATAATAAACTGATCAAAAGTTGCTTGAATAAAAAATATTAATATCTTTAAAAGTTTATTATTTTTCTATGAGGGGGGAAAATGATAATTGTATTGCTTTAAAAATTAATAATCAATTATTCTTCAAATAACTTTAAATTATGTTAAGCACTTTCCACGAATAATCTTCCTATATAATCAAATTAAAAATTAATTAAAAGCTTAATAGATTTTAGTAATTCCTACTCGTAAGCAAAATATACACTGGTTACCATAAATAAAAGAAAATTCACCATGATAATATATAATGCGTAGACTTTAATGAAACTTATATACATTATAGAACACATAGGAAAATAGAAAATATAGAAAATAACATAAAAGGAAATCACCAGAAAAGTATACTGTTATAAAAATTAGCATATATATATATATATATACAACTAACAATTGAGAGAGAGCAATTTGGTGTAGGAAAAATACCTTTAATATGGGGTATGATACTTTCTAGAAATAATGCAGCTCATTCAGCGATGTGTGATGTTCTCAATCATGAGGTCTATCAATTGTGCAGGAAGTGCGAGCCATTACTCTTCGAAACCAGTTGAAAGCGTGGTGAGGGTCCTAGGAGGGGGATTGAGAGCAGATACACGTCGCCCTAGAGCATCCAAAACATGGTTGATAGGGTTAAGGTCCGATAGTCAAGCTGGCCATAGCATAAGCCCAATTGTTTCCTGTTCAAGATGAGCATTCACGATGCGAGCCCTGTGTGGTGATATCTTTAACATCTTGTAGCACAAAAGCTATTACACTGACATAAGGGCACACATAAGCGTCCAGGATGTCATCTCTATAGGTGCGAGCGTTAACATTTCTACAAGAAAAGTTATGGATGTCATGTGGAGCCACATGAAGTCCACCCAAAGAGATATCACCCTTAACACAGACACTGCTTGATCCGTATGCATCTCTTTTATGGGTGTTTGATTGATGCGAAAGAGTTCCAAGTTGTCCCCTAATGAAAATACACCTACTATCGCTTTCGAGACTTTATCTGAACTCATCTGTAAAGTGATCAGTCCTCCATTGATCACTCGTCCAGTGGACATGATGACTTACCCATTGCAAACATCCCAGCCTATGGCGTGAAGTGAGTGGGACACAAAAGACTGGTCACTTCGCATGAAGACTATGTTCGTGAACCCTTCGACGCATGGTTGATCAGGATACTAACTTTTTGGAGCTCGCAGCGAGGGTGTTCCTGAATTTAGCTGAAATTACGATTCCATTCCTTCATGCACATAATGACAAATATCGATCATCGTCACTGGTGGTAGCGTATGGCCTTCCTTTAGCTGAACCATCAAGATACAGAATCTGGTTAGAATTTGCTGTCAAAGTCAATGAATCACAGACGGACTTATATTCAGCCAATTAGTCACTTCTGTCAGACTTTGTTCTACCTCTAGTCTCCCAATCGCTCGCCATAGAAATTGTTCGGTCAAATGATGCCTGGAGGCCAATTGTTACAATTTCATAATATCACATTTCTAATCTCAGACGCGCAACAACAATTGCCGCCTTGCTCTGAGACGTCCATTCTTATGCTCCTCGCAAATGACGTATTCCGACAGTAGGGCCACTATTTTGCATAATGCCATATTGTTCAGCTTCTTTCACTTACCAACATATTCATATTTCCTTGAAATTGGCTTATTTTTGAGAAAGTTATCGCTATTTTTGTGATTTTACCTTAATTTTTTTAACCAGTGTTTAATTCTATGAACATGTCATTTTAAATAAAGAATACAGACGTAATATAAAAGCTTCGAAATCATTTGCGACGAAGATATATAAGCATACATCACAAGCATTCTCATATATTTGTGGAAAAATATAAAAACAGCAGAATTTATCACTGTAATTATTCACTGAAAAATAGCAACAGAACTTGTAATTACTCTTGCTAGTGCTGTCATCTAGTGTTCAATCTTAAAAAAGAAACTTGGTTTTACTTTAAATCAATAAAAGTGCGTTTCAATTTTTGAAAGTACTGTTAATTGAATTTATGTTAAAACTATGTTAAAATATTTTTCATGCAATTTTTTAAGGCTTTTTGTAATAGTAATGGAATGAAATTATGGATATAAAAATTACATTAGAATATTTTTAGGTTCGAGAACAATTTTG
>JAPDSC010146213.1:455662-468597 GCA_026290005.1 Latrodectus geometricus | reverse complement strand
GAAAAGTAGTGACATATACAATCCACCTAAATATATACCAAACTTAATAGTTAACAGATGGCATTGAAATTTCTTGAATCTGAGGTCACACGTGCTTAAGTAATATCCCAAATTAATTCTCAGCATTTGAATTCTAGACGTTAATTTTATGAATACAGTGATTAGTTTGAAATATTACAACTTGATCATTAGAATACAAAACTGTACACTCTGTTGTATAATCCAGAATATGACTCACAAAATGAGCAGATTTTTATTTTTTAAATCATTAAACTAAACTTGCTAATAATTTATGAAAAAAGTAAGATTAAAAGTACTCAAAAACACGAATGAGAAAGCATTTCAAAAATAATAAAATAATCATACCAGAAGTACAGTTTTTTATTGTATTTTCGTGTTATTAATACAATAATTGTGCTATAAATTGAAAGTATCTAATATATATAAATTAATGTTTATTTTATAACTTTCAATCCTTTTAACGAGGTTTCAAACTTTTGACATTGCTATAATGGTGATGAGAAAATTTGCAGTGTAGGATCTCAATCAACAGGCAAAAAGAAGACAGTAAAATTCCAACTGACAACAGCACAAATATATTCTTCAAATCCGATAATGATAGAGGTTTTTTTTTTTCATCTGTTTGCAAACGTGGAGCTTTTGAATGGAACTTGTACAAATACTCCTTCAATACTTTCAAATAAAGTCCAGTTTCCGTAATACGATGAATACTAAAAGAAGAAACGAAATGGATTAATTTCAAGAAGAAAGGATAATATAAAAATTATTAATTTAACATTTTATTAGAAATTAACTATGTCATTATTATATACGATTAATATTCACACGTAGCTTTTCTGTTATTTTTAAAAAAATGGATTAATATTATCTTTATGTTTACTTATTTCTAAAAATAAATTGTGTCATAAACGATCGTATCTGCTAAAATATTAATTTCAACACTTTTCGAAAATATCCTTTTTATTTAATTTTTATTAAATATGTACTGGGGAAAAATATGAAACTATTTGGCGAGAGTTTGGCTAGATGTGAGCCCACTTTCTTTATGTCGGCGGAATTTTACAAGTGTACCAAACACTCATATCTCATGCCATTAAAAGAACTCAGAGCAAAATTAATTCTGTTCTAAAATATCCATGGAATGTCTATGTTATTTTCTACAATGAAAAAAAAATGTCAGAAAGTGGACTTATTAAATTCAAAAACTTTCTATAAGTATCAATTCGAAAATTAAAGCACTCTTGAAAGCAGATTTTCTAACTTTGAAAGTAAAAGAAAAATATTTATTTTCTTTCAAAAATCCATTATCTGTGTTTATCATAGCGATCATTAGTTATCTTCGGAATTCTGAAAAGAAAATTCGGTTACTGCAAATTTTGATTTACATTAGAAAAACATTCAGCCATAACGCTACGCTGAATTTGTGTCCTTTTTGAAATGTGCATCTTTAGTTTTTACTGAAATATATATATGTGTGTGTGTGTGTGTTAAAAAGTTTAAATCTAAAATCAAAAAATTTTTCCTAGGAAATTTTGTATTGTTGAAGTGATGTCATGCACCTATGACATAACTTCTGTTGAAGGGATGTCATAGGTGTATGACATCACTTCTGACGTCATATGAAGAACAGGCAAGATTCTATTAATACCCACCTCATAACCAACAGAAAATTTGGGATAGAAGGATCCGATCTATCGGTAAAAGTGACACTCTGAAGATTCTTGTAAAACTTATCATTTTTAGTTAATAAATTTTAACAATGAAAGTGTGCAAATTTTAAAAGTAAAATATATTTTTCTTTTTAATATTTAAATGAAAGAAATCGATTATTGTCGAACTGCGCACTGGATGCATCTTTTCTTTCGTATTACGCATGTTTTGTGTTTATCTTACATTAATACGCTTAGGGCAATTTTTCTCTGTTTTCACTAAATGGTGGAACAAAATAGGATTTTATCTGGAATATATTTTTGACGATTGTTCCAGCTTTTTTTCAGAGATCTTGCGAATCTCAAATGAATGGTAGATGTAAATTCCCCTTTTATATATTTGGGATAAAAATAAAACTTTCATTAAAGATATTTTTTATAATTCTGTGTGGTTATTGAGCTTATATGTTTCAACGTTAAAAAAGATGAGAAATATACTTACAGCAAATTAATTTTCTCGATGTGAGGGTAACCTTTTCTAAAGGCAACGCTTACAGGGTTGAACGCAAAGACATCTGGTGATATGTGAAAATTTTCCAATCCGTACTGACTGCCGGCGTACAAGAAATGGAGTCGCATACACAGTATCGCAAACCTGTCTCGCTGTATTCGATCGAGAGCATCATCAAAGTTCCTGTAGACATTCTCTGGGTGCTGCCGCAGGTGGTTTGCCAGATCTTTTATATCACCTTGTTCTGCTTCCTGATGACAAAGAAATTTTGGATTAATTTTAAGAAATATATTATTGAAAATAAGAAGATTCATTCACAAAACACACGATGCTGAGTATCTGCACTTGCAATCAAAATTAAAAGCAGCTCGATTTGCACCATTTACAATCGTTCTAACTTGTCATTCAATAATAAATCCTTGAATAATACTGCCTATTTTCCACATTTGAATGATGCTCACATTATCACTGTTAATGAAGTTGCAATTTTCTGTTTAAGATGATAATTTCAAACTTTTTTTTATAATTATTTCATATTAGTTTTATTTAGTTTTTACATTAGTTTTATTTATAATTATCCATTTTTGTCACACAATTATACGTTTTGTAAAGTGCGAGTAAAAAATATAAAACTAATTTAATGGTCAACAGTCAGAGAATATTCAAGTTGATCTGCTTTATTCGCTTGTGAGAATCAATTTTTTTTATTTTTTTTTTATTTTATTTTTTTTTTTAATTATTATTACCATTTTACCTAAAACTTAGACTAACGAAATCATTTGTGCATATTTCAATAAAGATGGTCATTTTTTCTTATATGCTTAACAGATTCGGAAGTGAAAACTTGCAAACAAAGATTCTTAAGAGTTCTTGAATTCTAAAAATCTAAACATTTTTATTTGTTAAATATTAACTTTTTTTGCATCAAAGATAGCTAACATAAAATAGTTCAGAATTTTTAAATTATTCTGAATATCTTTGATAGTACAACTGGTTTTTAATATTTTATTATTTATTTATTGGATACAACTTTGCATTTGGTTTTTATCTGAAAAGATATTCTGTAATCTTGGATTTCGTGAACATCATCTACTGTGATATAAACTTGAGCAATCTGACTTACTTGGTATCTATTGTAAAATTGAATAATGTGTAAGAAAATGGTTAAAAATGGTTGAAAGAGATATTTTTCTTATGAAATTAAATTATAACTTTATTAGTATAAAATAATAAAGGAGAACTGAAAAACGATCGATTTTTTAAGATATAGATAAAAAGCATGAGAAAGTAAGCAAAATTGTTATAATTTGGATATGTGTGTACCATTAAGTTCGCCATATGCGACGTTCCTCTAAATGCCCCAAACTGGTATCTGCCGCCCACCACAGCATTCCTCAACTCATGGACACTATTCAAGGGACGCTCTTTCAGTGGAGACACCAAGAACGATAGTAAGGTACTGGTGTAGCTAAAGACAAGCACCAGTTTGGCCAAAGTCCATACGTACATAAACACCTTTAAGGGTTCTTCCACGTAGGACTTATAACTACCTGTATAAAAGAAATATACCATAATGAATTATTGTTCTGATGGAACTGATATTCAGTGTAAAAAGATTGTACGATGACTTACATAACTGTGTGTTATTTTTTTTTAATTTAAAATGAAATATGTCTTATTAGGCTTGATGAAAATAATGTTAATAACTCTGATAAGTACAAAGAAATGCAACAAAAGCACCGAAGTAAAAAAAAAAAAATGTAATGTTTTGTTTTGTTAAACAATCTCCTAATCACAATTAAAAGAAACTATAAGAAAAGCTGAAGTCAGAAATATATAATTGTGTTTGTTAAATTCCAACTTGACAAAGTAATTAATAGAAATAGAATGAGATTTTGTTTGAAGAGGATATTCATAAATAATTTAATCAAGAAGTACACAAATAAAAGTTTTAGAATTCTTTCACTGAAAGAATAGTTACAATTTATTTTTTAAATATACTTTATAATTTATGTAAGCAAAGAAAGGGGTTGAAAGGATTGCTTTAGCAGACCTTTAAAACAAGAAACACTGCTCTATAATTTTAATGCTATTATTCTATGCATAATATTCGGTTTCCAAATTTTATGGCTGTGTTTAATAGCACAAAAATATTACACTACAATCGTCAATTTTTATTTCACAAAACAATATTGTTCATCTCTTGATTTATTTAGCGTTCAGTAAAGTATAAGCAAATATAATAAAGTTTAAAATGTGAGCTATGATTTAATCTATTTTTTTCTTTTCTTTTTTACATTAGCTACTTTTTATTCCACTAAGAAACTTACGAAATTTTTCTGTAACATAATTCATCAAAATTTAAAACCCAAAGGAAAATTTTATAATGTAAAATGCATAAAGCTTTGAAAGAAATATGTAAAATAATGAGCTAATGAATTAAGATTAATAAATAATGTTCTATCAATCTCTATGCATGAAAGACGGGTCAAAGTGTTTCGCTTGATATTATCAAAGTAATTTACTTTATCATTCTTTATCTATATATGCAGATAAAATATGAGGATAAGAGCAGTTTATGTATAGAAAACTATCTATATATAAATTTTAACTTTCTTCGTTTTCAGCATTATTAATACGCAATGGCATTAATGGACTGAAGCCATTTATTTGGAAACACAAATCATTTGAAATCATCTATTAGAATCATAAATCGATCAAAGTGCCACATGTTCAATGTAACATTTATTATTCATAAGCGCAGAAGTGGAAAGTAATAATTTCACAATGTTTTTTTTTTTTTTGTTTTTCTAGAAAATAACATTGCAGTTTTGCAGTGGTTTTTAGAAATTTTTATTTTTATGTTATTTATAAAATTTTAGCGAAAATTTTATTTTTGTTCTGTATTTGTCTTTATATTATTATATAATTTAATTTACCATTACATTAGAGAATTAATAATTTTACATTATATGATATTGGGGAAAAAGTAATCCCTTATTTTTTATCGATATAAAGATGCAGTGGTCGATATATCAAGCAATTTCAAATTCATGGCGTTAAAAAAATGACATTTCGCACATTTTTTTTTTAATTATTAAACTAAAGAGTGTTAAAAGCGGAATTCAGCAAAGAGAAAATTCTTCACATTTTACTATATTTCTTCGATAAAAGTGAAAATACAAGCTAGGCGGTTGAAATTGTGAATGGTCTTTGTGGTCTAGATACTGTTTTTTTGGAATAGTCGATTTATTTCAGGTATTTTTGATGTTAATGATGCACCTCATAAGAGTGCATCGTGGTCTAAATGATATATAAAATATCAAAAAATTACCGAAGCTAACTGCTTGTTATCAATCGTAGCGTCACCCAGAGCCTAAAATTTGACCTTAAGATGGTTTTAAATCTTTCATACTAAGTGAATCTGAAATAAATTAAATTACACAAAGTTCTCATAAAAATGATGGATTTCTTTTTCCTTAACCTCATATATAAATTATATACAGGGTGATTCTGCTCGTCGGTGACAAACTTTGAGGATCGATAGAGCACACCTAGACGAACATTTTTGAATAGGGAATGTAGGGTCTCTGACGCGATGGTAAGGCGCTAGGCGCTTTTGAAAATTTGGGTGCCAAAATTCGAAACGTCATAAAAACTAGGGAAATGGTTAGAATTTCTTGCTTTTTGCGGCGAAATGATTCTGTTTATTTAGACTTTCTTCAGTACTAATTTGATAAGCGTATCCTTAAAACATTGATAGAGGACGCTGTAGACTTTGGAGAGCTAAACAACAACTTTAAGCTCGTTATTTTGATAATTTAACACATGCTCGCCAAAGTTTATACTCTAACTTAAATTTTGAATCCAAAAGTAGAACCCTACAAAAAGCGTAAGAGCCGGAATAAATTGTCAAAGTACAGGGTGGTTGAAACTCGAAGGCTACTAAGAGATAAACAAACAGATTTCTTGACTTATGGCATACATTTTCATGATTCTGTTTGCAGGGGCTCTCTGAAACTCAGTTGAACGGACAAAAAGAAACACCGATAGAGGGCGCTTTGGGCAAAAAACTTAATTCGTTGACATTTCGGACGCTAACTGGAAACGGGGCGCTACGATTAGTTAGGAACAAAACAAGAGTGTAATTTACTTATCATAAAAAGCTATTAAAACTGCATTTTTTTTTAAACAAACCTAGCTGGTTTTAATCATGCACAATGCGCGTAATAAAATTTACATAAGCTGTTTTTTGCTGATTTATGCAAAAGATATCGTACCATATCGATATGCAAAAGATACGTAATGCGTAGAGAACAACGCGAAACGACGTAGTTGCATGCGCAGACACGTCTTTTGGACTTGCGGTACCTACTTAAGCTTCTGGTTGCTTGTCTGCAGATCAGTAGTAGGATGGAACGGTACACAAACTCTGAATTGGTTGACATGCATTTGGCGTATGGCGCTGCTGGTTATAATGGACGAGCCGCTCAGCGGTTGTACGCCGAATGTTACCCCGACAGGCAAATATCCTGCCATGCCTTCTTCGCTCGAGTACACCAGAGGTTGTTCGAGACGGGATCTTTCGACGGAGGCAGGCCTGAACGGGAGCGATCAGTGCGCACCCCCGACAACGAAGAGGCTGTGCTTAACCTGGTTGAGGATAACACAGGTCTTAGCACGAGAGATATCGCCAGACATGTTGGCATTTCGCAAGCAACTTCGTGGCGCATCTTACGTTCCCGGAATCTGCACCCCTACTACATCCAGCGGGTGCAATTGCTCGGAGAGCAGGATTTTGGCCCTCGAGTGGAATTCTCAAGATGGTACTTGGCGATGAGAACCAGGGATCCTCGTTTTGTAAACAGCATTTTGTTTACGGACGAGTCCACCTTCAGCCGGGAGTGAATGTGGAACGCCCACAACAATCATGTGTGGTGTGATGAAAATCCACATGAAACCAGAAGCCGAGCAGCCCAGGAGCGTTTCTCAGTAAATGTGTGGGACGGCATTCTAGGGGATTGCCTCATTGGCCCTTATTTGTTACCTGAACGGCTGATAGGTGGATATTACCTGATTTTCCTGGATCAAGTGCTGCCGCAGCTTCTGGAGGAGGCGCACGTACCCGAAGGTTCGCGTCGCCAGATGTGGTTCCAGCACGATGGAGCTCCGGCCCATTACAGGAACGACGTGCGTCTCCATCTAAACGCAAGGTATGGCCAGCGGTGGATCGGGCGTGGGGGCCCAGTTAATTGGCCTGCCCGATTACCAGACCTCACCTGCTTGGATTTCTTCCTTTGGGGTTACCTGAAGGCCCAGGTCTACCATACACCTGTCAGCAATGCTGAAGAACTTGTGGCGCGCATTGTGGCTGCTGCAGGGGAGATCAGAGATACTCCTGGCATTGTTGGAAACACCCACTCCTCAATGCGACGGAGGTGCGAAGCCTGCATCATGGCCCAAGGTCAAATTTCGAGCATCTTCCTTAGTGTTATTTTTTGTAAATAAATTTCCAGTATCATTGATGTTTTTGGTCTAAATTTATTCAGAAGTGTTAAGCAGAGGTAGAAAATGTGTTTTCATTATTACTAACTGATCGTAGCGCACCATTCTGAGTTAGCGTCCGAAATGTCAACGAATTAAGTTTTTTGCCCAAAGCGCCCCCTATCGGTGTTTTTTTTTTTGTACCGTTCAACTGAGTTTCAGAGAGCCCCAGCAAACAGAATCATGAAAATGCATGCCATAAGTCAAGAAATCTGTTTGTTTATCTCTTAGTAGCCTTCGAGTTTCAACCACCCTGTACTTTGACAATTTATTCCGGCTCTTACGCTTTTTGCAGGGTTCTACTTTTGGATTCAAAATTTAAGTTAGAGTATAAACTTTGGCGAGCATGTGTTAAATTATCAAAATAACGAGCTTAAAGTTGTTGTCTAGCTCTCCAAAGTCTACAGTGCCCCCTATCAATGTTTTAAGAGATACGCTTATCAAATTAGTACTGAAGAAAATCTAAATAAACAGAATCATTTCGCCGCAAAAAGCAAGAAAATCTAACCATTTCTCTAGTTTTTATGACGTTTCGAATTTCGTCACCCAAATTTTCAAAAACGCCTAGCGCCTTACCATCGCGTCAGGCACCCTAGATTCCCTATTCAAAAATGTTCGTCTAGGTGTGCTCTATCGATCCTCAAAGTTTGTCACCGACGAGCTGAATTACCCTGTATAAGTAATTATTTGAATTATATGTTATATTAGTGTATATAATTTTTGTAAATATATTTGATACCCATTATATAATCAATTATTTATTTTCAATATCAATACTAATTCAATAATATATAGATGATTGATATAATTTGAAAGTCACATAAAAAAGTTATGTAATAAGATCTTAATAAAGTCTGAAAAAGCTTAATTTTATAATCAATGTTTCTCAAATAGTAATAGGGTAAAAGAAAAGTGCATAAATGTTGAATGGATAGTATAAACTAAGGGAAATGAAAAACTTATGATAAAATCAATACTCAATAAAACAATAATTCATTTTTCACTAACCTTGACTGAAAATGAGATGTATTATTTTCTCCATTTCTTTTATCCAAGTTCTTGAAAAGTGATTCAAGTTATTCTTCGTTTGTAAACTAAACGTTCTCAAAGTAGCATTTACTGATGCTGCACATACAACAGATACCATGAAAAGAATCCAAACCTGCACAAAATATACATGAATTCATACAAATGAACTAGAATTTTTTAAAATACTAAGTCAATAAAATTTTTGTTCAGATGGAAATTTGTGATTGTGTTAGAAATATTAAATATAAATTAAATCATTTAAATGATGTAGTTAGTATTTCCTGTAGTAAGAAAAATGGAAGAGAGGAGATACCACCCAAAAACAAAACATTTATTTAAGCATGAGTAAAACAGATTCATTTCCAGTTACAACAGTACGTTCAATTACAAACAAGCTAAATTTAATTACGAATAAAGTTATTATCTGTACGGAACTTATAATAAACAAAGTTAATTAATGAACCGGATGGTTCGTTATCCTTCACGTCTCACTCTATTATATTACTTCAAGTTCTCACCACAGTACACTAACGACATCTCTTGGCAGTTAGTGGAGCATTTTGCATTTGTTACACTGTGTTTATTTCAAGAGAATTGATCCCCCAAAAATAAAGTCTTTAGTGATACTTGAAATAATTTAATCATACTTTTTAGAATCCTGTTATTAGAGGAAATCGATAGTTTAGAAACAAAATTAGATGAACATGTGTGAAATTATTAATACAATAGAAAATAAGTTGTAAGTTTTTAAAAATATTCGTTTATCTATATAAAAAATATTAAATCTATAGTTTTGAGACACTTATGCACCCTTACAATCCCTATGACTAAACTTAAGACTGCTTCCCCCCCCCACATATACATATTTTGTATGACATATACACATATGAAATCACGAATACATATTCAAGCTTATGAAAACTAAAAAAATTCCTAAAATTGGCTTGAAACTAAAATTTTTTAAAAAATATATTCATTTTCAAAGTATGAAGAACCACTCTGTATATTCAAAGGGAGGTCTGGTTTTAAATTTTCTCATTATTTAAAAATTACTTTCAAATAAATCGAATTCATTTACTAGTAAAAACTAAGAACGAGTGTTTAAAGTTAGGAATGAATTTAAAATATTTTATTAACAAACGTGATTAAAATAAAACCATGTCACATTTAGAAACTATGCAGTACCATGCATTTCTAACAATCCAAATCATTCTGAAAATTTCGTGTTTTAAATGACACAATATTTTTTTTAAATACCTGAAAATTTTATACTTCATTCAAGAAAAAATTTTTAGCAATATGATACTTTATTATCGTTGTTATCAGAATTGAATTTATCACTTATAGACACTAATCACTAAAACATTACTAAAATTGAAGCTGGTGATAATTTTCCTCTAAAATATGCTATTTTAATTCTGAGGTATTATTAAAATATCATAGTATGGATAATAATTTAGAATCAATATCATTATATGTCAAGTCAACATGCAAAATAGAAAAACATTTCTTAAAATATTTTTCTTTTTTATAATTATTATAAATTTTTTTTATAAAAAAATTGAAATAATAATATTTCTTAAAAATTAATAAAGATATCCTTTCTTGTTTAACAATAGCTGGAATCGAACTCAAAATATTTCACTACGAAGAACGAGATCTGAGCATTTAGCCGCTATTATGCCTAATACTAGATTAGAAGTAAATCAAATTTGAAACAGACATCATTTTCTGTCCGGAAAAGAGGATAAAAACTATAAGTACTTCCATACATTAAATGTCCATATGATATGCGAGAGCACATTTGGTTTGATTGATTTATTGAAATAACTTAAAAAAAACATTTACTTTACATAATTTTTCAAATTTTTGTAAATGAACAAAATTTAACGTATTTGATTGTTGTTTGATTGTTTTAACTGTTTTTAATGTACCATATCTTTTTAACGAGTCAATACAATCAAGTTGATTTTAATAAAAGATAATATCGAAGATTTATTAAAATATTCGATTTTGGATGCTTCAATTTTTTACATTAAAATCCTTTGGTAACACAAAGCTTCATCCTAAAATGATTAGTTTGAACTTTGATTTAATTCGTGAAAAAAATTATTTTTTTAATAATTACGCAATTAAATTTTATTTTTGAAAATAATGAATAGTATGATATTTATATTTTTTCAAGACTTATTTAGCGCATTCAGTGCACAAAGGATTAAGTAGTGAATTAAAAATATGATTTTTGATCAAATATAATGGTTGTCATTCTATATCACTAAATTATAGATACCACATTTTAAATTATGTTCGTATTTTTTAAATAGTTTAATATTTAAACTATGACATAAAAGATACTTTTTAAGTTGATAATTCATGAATAAATGGATATGCAAATTTTTCTACAATATCAACATTTAACAGACAATACAGAGCCACTTATTAGCAAATTTTAATAAATAAAATCATTTTATTATAAAATGCTATTCATTTATTGTTCGATAATTCGTGAGAGTGCTAAAATTAGTTATTCTAGTTTTATACACCATCAGTGTTATTTGAAATATTTTACAATTATTTGATAAATAATAAACCTGTTTTTTTATTGAAATATATTAAAAAAACAAGGATATTACGTTCTTGTTTCTTAATAAAAAGCGAGTTTTATTAGAAATTTTTTAAAATCACTGAACCATAACATCATCAGACTACATATACGTTATTAGTCTATATACGTCATTATTGTAGTCCTTTATACATCATTAGTTTGTCTATTTAAAATAAACACTGATCAATTGATTTGATATATGAACAATCAAATATATAATTTAAAATGCATGAAACATTCAAAAAGTAAGCCAGATATAATTGTCATATCATTTGCAGAAATTTTATATACGAATGATAGATATAAGAATGAAGTTTAATGATTAATTCTTAAGTTATCCCTCAAATTAAATTCAAGACAAATTTAATTAGACAAGATTACATACGATAGTTTGAAAAGGATATAAAAATGCAAATCCATTGTGCAAAGCTTTCGGAGAGGCCGTCACAAACACGTTGGTATCCACGATGTAAGGAAATGAGAAATCCGCCACCTGTTGACGAGCATATGTGTTTCCCACCCATCCCATAGCAATATCTGCTTCCTAGAAAAGGAAGCATCAAATGAATTTATATATATATATATATATATATATATATATATATATATATATATATATATATATATATTTATAAACATAGAGTACTCAAATTGGGTAGATTTAACATACGTAAAAATTATTTTTCAGCATTTACTAAATTCCTCTTTGAATAAAATAAGGGAGCACACATTTTTATTGACGAAAATAAAAATAAATACATGAAACAAAGAGGAGCAATTGAATGATGGAAGGTAACTAATAAAAATCAAAAAGAAAATTGTAAATGTATTAGTGAAGTTAATATAAGTTATTCTTTTAAAATTAGAAAGGAATTATTCATTTATGGAAAATTCATAAATTAAATTAAGTTTTTATAAATTATTTCGCTTAGTGAATCGAAAACGCAGAATGCAATGCATACTGGAAGGAAAGCATACCAACTTCTTTAAAAGTTTTAATAAATTGGTGTTAATAAATAATGCTTACCAAATATGTACATATGTCTAATTTGATGACCTATATGGACATCATTATAAGACATATCTGACTTGATGATCCATGTGATCTGCCTTACTAGACGTATAACAGATACTTGACTTGATGACTTAGATGTTGAAATATATTCAATTCAAAATAAGTATAGGCACTGTACAGACAAGAAAGGATTTAAAATATACCAAGCATTTCTGTGACAATTTTATTCTATTTGTTGAGTATAATCATGTTTCTTGAAAAGAATTTTTAAGATATGTTTTCTTTTTTAACATAAATCTGACAAATGTTAACTTCTGTCACCATGATACTACCTATGTCTCAGAAGTAGTAGATGAAGTAAAATGTTTAGTTTATGTACAATAAATGTGTATTTAAAAGAGAACTTAGTCATTAATACCTAAACTCAAATCGAGAAGTAATATCATCTAGAGTTAAGTTTACTGGTTGATATACTTACTAACTCACTATGTCTTTCTAATAGTGTATTTAGAACATTTTTTATTAAATTACCAATGCTCATGACCATCTTGAAATTTACAA
>JAPDSC010146213.1:430075-442691 GCA_026290005.1 Latrodectus geometricus | reverse complement strand
ATATATATATATATATATATATATATATATATATATATATATATATAGTCAAAGAAATCAGAATTTTTTAAAGTCTGAATTTTACAAGATTTTGATAAACATAACCATCAATTAACAATAATTAAAATCAAATGTGAAATATTATTCTAATTAAAATCTTAATTTCGTAACATAGTAAAAAAAAAAAAGTTCAGTTAATTCTCTTTATGACACAGGAGATAAATTCTTAGAAAAATACCACGTTGTGTAAAGCCGTGTAATATGAAACCCATAAAAAACGCAAAATGGAGATTATACTCAGGAATCTTATTGAAAACGAAATTTTTTTTTAAATTCATCAAAAGAGAATATATTGAGTGCTATTAATAATATAAACAAATATTTTAACGTAAAAAAAACTGCAAAAAAATAAAATGTTTTTATTTAACGTTAATAAATTTTTCTCAACCCTACTCAGTGAAATTAAATGAGAATTTTTTTGTGTTGAAATCATCTTCACAGTGTGCATTTTCTATATATTTAGATTTATTGCATGCTCCATCCTCTTTAAGAAATATGTAATTATAGTTTACCTATTGGTTCTTGTAAAGCAATTTTAGATTTCGCGATCTGTATAAGGATACAGAATTTTGCAGCTTTCTTTCAAAATTTAAACTTTCGGCTGAAATATCTGTATTAAAGAAAATTGATACCCAGATTTTGAGCTGAGTTTAGGGCTTTCCCAATGTTAAATTATTGATTTCGCAATTTTTTTTTTCTACTTTCTTCTAAGGACTGTGATTTATTTTTGGGGTACCATTTCTTATCAAATTTCCTTACTTTTGTCTTTAAACACCCACTGTATTTAAAAGAGAATCTAATTTATTTATCATAGTTCTAATTTGACACTAACTTCATTTTCAAGTGGTTTTCCATTTCAATTATAGATGGCTTTGTCTTTTATGCATTTAGTGTTCATTTTTAGATATATTTTATTTTTAGCTCTTTTAGTAAGAAAATACAGTTTTTATTAGCTCTTTTGTGGTCAGCGTGCCTTACTGCGCGAATAGGAAGGTCTGGATTCGAATTCCGGTTTGAGAAAGGATGTATTTTCTCCTTCCTGTCTTTGTCCTTTCCTTGTATGAATGGTTGCCTTTCCTATAAACGGGTACCTATGGCATGTGGGTACTGAGGAAGTCAGACTCCACACCCATTTGCGGTTCAGTTGAAAAAATATAATAAATTGAAGCCGAATATCTGTAGTATTCACTAATAACGACTGAGGCATCCAAAATAAATCGTGGTTGCCCTCCACGTAGTGTGAGACAAATAAAAAATATGGCGTGATGTGCTGAGGAGGAGCCAGCTCAGGTATCAACCTTGTTATTTGATCTGATTCACGTGATTAGCTGAGTTTAACAGCTTTTCTATCGATAATATAGGCAGCCCGAAACAATTAAATAAGCAGTTGATAAGGAGCTTCATTTTCAAAAAGTTAAACGAAAAATATAAATACTTTGTAAGATATAAAAAATATCATTAAGATGAAGTATGTGTATTTTTGTACATAATAACCAATATTAAAATTAATGGAGCATGTATTATAAAATTTATAATATTTTATGATTTATCTTAATTTCACGGAAACAGACATCATCTAGAGCAGGGGTGGCCAAACTTTTGGGATCCGGGGTCTACTCCTCATTTAAAAAATGGAAGGCGGTCTACCAATGGCAGAGCTAAATTAACGTACATATTTATTTTCGGTAACAAGAAAATATGGTAAATTATGTAATTTTTCTAAAAAAAAACTTAATATTTACAAAATAAAAATTTACTGACGAAAATAATCAAAGTATTCATTTATTAAAAACTGACCATCTTATTCAATTCGTTTAGTTTAAATTTGGCACTGTATATCTGCGACAAGTTTATCATATTGTGGCTGGTACGAGCTTATTGCAATGCTTAAACACGAAATTAAATGTTCGTCTGTTAAATGCGACCAATGTTTGTTTTTTGTTCATGGTTGAAAAAACAGATTCGCAAAGATACCTCGAAATAAGTATGATTTCAAATACAAAATCAATTTGTAAATATTTGGAAACGTTTCCTCAGAAATTAATTTCAAAAGTCAGTATCGCTAAATATGCTCTGGATTTAAGAAATATATCGCATCTTAATTTAATAACTTCTTCCTCGACCATGACTGATGTGATATCTATTAAATATCCTATTTTTTCAGATACTCCATCAATGTTGACATTTTCATTAAATGGGGAAATATCATAAAATTGAGTATTTCTTTCAACCTAATTAAGTCAGTGGATCTTTCAATTCTTCAAACAAAACAAATAAGTATTAAGCGAAATCTTCGAAGTCTCGGTTTGGATTATGGATGCACTCTTCCTCCATGCTTTTGAAGTTTCTCAATTCATGTTTTCTTAATTGAGATACATACCTTTCTATAGTTTTTTTAAATATTTTAATCGTGCTCATCATGTCCGTTTTAGGTTTTAAATCGTAAATCTTTGCACAGTTTGTTTTTGGTTTTAAAGCGTAGACCGTAGTAAATTTTTATTTTAAATAATTCATTGATTTTATGTCATAAATTAAATTGTTAGTATCCAAGGTCATTAACGGGATGGTCTCGTGGGCTACTTAAAATGTCTTGGCGGTCTACCAGTCGACCTCGGTGGACGTCTTGGCCACCCCTGATCTAGAGCATACTGTTTATCAGGGATAACGGTCTTTTACTCCTTTATCGACCATTATCTATACCAATAAAATCCATATTCAATTTACCCGACGAATTTTTTTTTTTTTTTCCCGAATTGAATTGAGATCAACCTCACAGAATGAATTTAGCTTATATTAAGATGTTCGCCAATATAAAATATATGAGATTTTATTTCGAAATGTTAATTGCAGAGCTTGTAATTAAATTTAAGCCAAAATCAATTCGGATTTATACACTCTGTAAAATTGCTTTTGCCGCGATGCATGTCATCTCGCAATACATCTTTTCTCAATAAAGAAAAGGCATATGGTTTTTTTTAATATTGCATTTATGCGTAACAGTTGAAAGCATGAAAATAGAGAGATGGGATTTCCCCTCTTCTTTTTAAATTCCTACAATATTTTTTCTTCCCAAAAAATATTTAATACTTTTTTTTTCTATTTTTGAAAACTGTTGTTAGAATGCGATTAGAAATTCCGAATTTAATAAATTCGTATGTAAAATAACATTCAACCACTTCACACCTCATACGATATTTTTATCTGATCTATACACATGTGAAACTTTTTATTTTTCTCTGTTGCAAATATATATATTTCAATTTGCAACATTTCTCCTAAACATTAGTGCAAATTTTCTACTGGTAACTACACGACAGATAGTTTTCATTATAATTCTGATAAAAAAGCCTAGTACATCATATTTTAAAATCTGCTGCCTTAAAACCGATTTTAATTCAAATTGTTATCAACCTAAACAATAATAAAATATTAAGCTATTTACTATGGACAGTCAATTACATAATTTTAGACACCTTAAGACAGATGTAAATGTTGAAAAAAAATGTTTTTATATATTAATAGCTAATAGTATTTCCATCTTTACTACTTAGAAGGGCTGCGTAGGCGAGATCGGGTTTGGAATACTCGTTTAATCACCAAGTGCCTTAAAATTTTGAATCCCGCTGATGTGATGAGGTCACACCTAAGCTGGTACCCTCCTCGCCACCCAGCAAAAGTACTGGACGTCAGATTAACGTGGACACGTTCCCAACTCACGAGGGAAGGGCTTGAAGCTACTGACCCACTGGAGATTTTTTTTCAGCACTACAAAGTTTACATTTTAACATGCTAGTAAAATTTACGTATGTTAACAAATTCTCCTCAGTTCTAGATATTTGGAGAGGAAGGTGCCAACTAACCATTGAATTGTGGTTTAAATTTATGAGGCAATTATCTGAGTTAACCAAGAGATAAAATTCGGTTTCACACTTACTTTGAAACATATGAATCCGACCATATACAAGATGAAAGGATGCAAAAAAATTTCGGTGACAAATTTTTTGGAAATAATAAAGTTTTTTAGAAAAAATAATCAAAATAACGATTGAATAAAAGAGTGTGGAGTAACATTTAAAAATATTTATAAAATACGAATCTTCATTTAAGAGTTCGAAATTAAATTACGAAATATTTTCAAATAAAAATCCATTGATTGATTATATATAATTCAATAAGTTTGAAAATTATGCTAGATATTCAATAAAAAATACAAATAAAGTTTATTTGCAACACAAAAAAAAATCTTTTTTCAAGAGATTTGATTAATTTAGAAGATTAGAAATATATTTATAATTTTATTTTATTTCCATATAAAAACAATGGAATCAACAATCATTATTTTAGAAATAGAATTACTTAAACTTAAAAACATGACAGCGAACACCTGTTCAGTAACTGTAGAGTAAATGGAATTTGGAAATTTGATTTCTAAAACAGACAAAAATTTATTAAAAATGTTAGAGGTTGTAAATACCTAACATAAAAGGTTGAAATTATTAAAAATGTTTATTTTAATTATGTTATTTTTTTTTATTAAAATTTTTATATAAACGAAGAAAACTGCTAATACTTTTCACTGAGATATTTGAGAAAATATATTCACATGAAAATTGTTTTATAGAATTTCATAAAATTAATCAACAGAGTTAAAATTTGAAATGAACTGACTGTCAAAAGTGTTAATGTAATAAATATAAATACAAGTACATATTAATAAGCTATTTGAAAATAAGTACCAGATTTTATATTATATATATAAGCTTTGTAATACATATAACTGCAATTATATTTATTAATAAAAAACATTTCATATATACGTGCGTTTATTTTCTTTATTTCTTTGTTCAGTAATATATTCAATGTTGAACCAATGATAGTGTGTAATTGGATACAATAATTCATGGTATCAACAAATGCCAACGACTTAGTAATCAATTTATTAAATAAAATCATAAACAAATTCAGATCCACTTTTAAAATATATAACTTTACTTTTATTGTTTTGACCCTTAATTTTATCTATTAAAGACTACCTTAATTTTTAACATAACACACATTTGAATTAAGTTAATTAATAACAAACATTTATTTAAATTAATAAAAATATTTATAGTTTTATTAATTATTTATTATTAAATATCATTAATTTAATAATATGTATCCTTATTAAAAATATGAATATCAGTTCAAACTATAATTAGAATTTATGCAGAGAAAATAGGAAAAAATACGGTTATAGTTTGTTTGTTTTTTTTATATCAAGAGAGTTACAAATTTTAATGTCAAAAATAATATCAAAAAAATTTGCAGATTACACATTTATTAAAAAAAACTTTTATTTAAAATACTGTTTAATTTTAATGGGAATTTTTTAAATATAAATTTTAATAAATACGTTTTATTTAATTTCAAGTGATTTTGTTTCTTAAAATAATTAAAAGTCACATAACAGTGCTTTTATATAATTTATAGAAGTTTTTTTTTTATAAGTAATGCCTCATTTTTAACAGAGCAATCTTCACAATTAAATTTCTTTTCATTAGTAAGAAATTAAAACAATATACACATATAAATAAGTTCTAATTAATTTATTATTTTTATGAACAAAATATATTCAGTGATAATTATATATAAACATAAAATTATAAGCTTTTTTCTTAAATAAAAAAAAAAAAAACTTCAAAAGAATATACATGAATGTATGATAATGCCAAATAAATTAAATGGAAATTCCAAAATAGTATTTCATTGAATGAAAATATTAGCATTCAAACAAAAGAAACTATTAAATATTTCAAGATGCACATTCTGAAAAATACAACTGACTGTAATAATTAAGTCTACAAATATATATATATATTAGAAATTTAAATATAAAACTAATAAGATTGTATTTAAGATAAGATTTTGATATTTTATTGCAAATTAGAAACATAATGAAAAATACATCATCACTCTAAACTTAAGATATTAAAAATAATAAATTAATCACAAACTAATTAAATTGGAAATTTTTTCCCCAATGCAGAAAATAATACATTTTATAAAAAGATCAGCAGTATATTTGGAATAAAATATCAAACTTAAATTATTGGAATTAAGATGTTAGAAATACAAGAAATTTTGAACAATAATTAGGAATTTTTAAACTTATATTAAAACAAACCACATAAGAGCAAGAAAAATATTGGGGAAAAAAATATGCAGCTATAAATGAACAAAAATGCCTAAAAGTTATAAATTATTTCACTTTAAGAGTGAAATTATATTTTTCTTCTTTATATAATTTAAAAACTTTTAGCTCCTTAATATATATACAACAAACAAATATATTTTACTGACTTGATTTCAAAAACTCTAAATTGTAAAGGTGCTTTAATGCAAAACATTTACTGTCATCTAACGCAAAAATAAATTTTATTTCTTAAATAATTGATCCGCATTTAAAATACAAATCAAGTTGTGCATTAAATACATTATACAAAAAAAGAAACATTAATAAGTGAATTATGTTAATAACAAAAATTTATTTGGTGTGATGAATTTCATTTTGTTTGGATGTTTCCTAATATTAATAAGCTGCAAAAAATTAACAAGATAATTATTTTATTATAAAAACAAGATTATTACAAGCAATAAAATTTTTTTTTAAAATTTTAATTCCAATAGGATGATAATACTTTAAAACTAGAAGCATGTTTCTATTATAACAAAATTGCATATTTCTGAAAATGAAAATATGTTCCCAAACCATCAAATATAGGTATTGCAACAAAAAATTCCAATCTTATAAAATTTAGACTAATTTATCATCTTTATTAATGTCAAAACTATATTTTTAACAATTATTTGATATATATAGTTATTTTCATTTTGTAATACATATAATTTTTTTAAATTAAAAAATAAGTTATTATTCAAGACATATTAAATGAAATTTTTCATATAAAAGAATAAAATACTTCATATGGTAATGGCAGCGAACACATTTTAATTTCCTTCATAAATCAGTTTTACATGCTAAGACAATAATTACATAAAATATGAATTAAGGACATCTGAAGTTTATGAATTATTTACATAATAGATGGAATATCAATATGTATTCTTATCATGTCTGAGTCTCATTTTCAGACAGAAGATGTGAAAGTGAATCTTTTACAACATGGTAAATTATGTTTTTTATTTGTAATTTGTCCTCATGATTAGTGTGAGTATCTGATAAATTTCGAAATTCTTGAGTCAGCTTAAAGCAATGTGCAATATTTTCAGGTGAAACAAAATCTTCAGCAACTTTTACACAGCTATGTAAATTTCGCACTTGGTGAGGAGCACCAGCAGGAATAAAAACAGCATCACCAAGACACTGAGCAATTGCATAACCCTCCACACCATAATCTTTATACAACCTGAGCCGTAATTCTGCATCAATATACCAACTCTGATCATGTATGGGATCATGATGGGCTTCTAGCTTCTCACCTCTTTCAATGGCAACTTTAGTAAGCATATCTCTAATTTTATCAGCATCTCGGGCATTATAAATATGCCACAAAGCACCTGGTTTGCAACCCCTTCCTCTTACTCTAGCTCGCATTAAAGAATCACAACCACCTTCATCAATAGCTTTTAATGCTTCCTGAACATGAACTTCTGCATTGCCATCGGAAGGGATACCAACATAAACCATAACATTTACAGCATCACTGACATCTAAATGCAAATTGGTTGTCCCTTTCGTAGGATATAGTGCAGATCCATATGCATTGTACATTTTAGGTCCTAGATCAGGACGAACAAATGAAGAAGGTAAACGCCCTGCAAGATTAAGAATGCCGTTTCGATGGGTGTATTCTGGTAAAGGTAATCCTTTCATCAAGTCCTTAAATCTTGTTGGAAGTTTCTCACTAAAATCTTCCCCTGGAGGCCAATCCTTTAATTTTAGCAGCAAAAATTCCCCATTTTCATCTGTCAATCGTTTACTTAAATTCTCAAAACCTTCCCAGAATTTTTTCATAGGTAGATTTTTTAATATGTTTCCAGTTTTACAATCAACTAAATCATTCTTTATTTCTCCAAAATCTCTGCAGAAGCCATCTGGATGCCAAAGATTCATATCTAAGTTTTCATCTACACTTTTAACTAATATTGGTTGACCACGTTTCCATTGTTCTTGAAATAATGGAAGATTATCTTTATGAGTAGCTTGATGGAGGAAAAGAAGTCGGCCATTACAAAACCATGAATGTGGAACACTTGGGTAAGCTATTTCACTTTCAATTTTTGTATAAATACGAATAGGTAAAGGATCTCTACCACTTTTTGGTTGAGGGTATCGTTGGCTGAAATGCTTGAGCCTAAATCTATCTGAACTATCCCTTGAATCTTTATGTAAATTTGTAACACTTACAATAATATCATCCAAAGTAAAACTGGAAATTTCATTATCAAATTCATTCTCCTGAGAATCTTGAAGAAGTCCAGTTCCCCTAAGAAGAGCAAAGTCTTCAAAGCTATTGAAATAATCATCAGAGATTTTAAAGTTATTATTAGCACTTTCTGTTTTTACAGTTGAGTTGTCAAGCCATTTTAAAGCAGATCCTGATACTTCAATATCTAATTCATCATAATTATTACTGTGATTGAAAGTATTTTTTTCAAGCATTGAATTTGGGTTTTTCTCAGCCATAAAACATTTTGCCACAAAGCTCATTAACTGTTTATTAATACCATTTGTGACAAGTTGATCAGGAGAAGCATTTTGTTGAGGATTGCATTTGCAATAAGATGGGATGTTCCATTTATCTCTAGCTTGGTGTAACCAATCTTTCATGAGAAATAAAACAGTCCCTGGAATAATCTGGGCCATAGCTAAACTATCTTGTCGATGAGGTTGACGCATTGTACATAAGAGCCATTTAAATTCATCCCTATCCTTGGGTTGCTCTTCTTCATCTTCAACAACAATTCCTTGTTTACGAACTTTATAACAATCAATGCAAACAGCTAGTCCACATATTGGACATACCCAATGAATATTAAATATAGTAGTGGAACATACATCACACATTTCCCTTACACCTTGAACTACTCTTTTCCAAGTTATAATTTGATTAAGTCCAATATGCAGATTAAGCGCTTCTTTTTCCTGGGCAACTAAATCACAAAACTGATCTCCTATATGTTCTAGCAATGATTTGGCAGTTTCTATATTAAGATCTTTTGGGGGATCCAACGGTTGAGGTAACCATAAATTAAGATGTTCTGTAGTTGCATCAGAGGGATTTGAAAAACCAGCACTTGAAATTAATCCATTTTTATTATAACACAATTTACGATATTCCATGAAACGGCAATATGAATTGTACATCCTTTTACTGCTTCTATAAATAGCAATTCGACATTCTCTACATTTAGCAAGTTTAGGGGCAACATCAAAACAAAATGAATTCTGTAAGAATGGTACTTGGGGTTTGACATTTAATAAATTAAATGATTCAGTCATGGGCTTTGCATCAGCATTAGAATCAATTTTTCGGGGACGCCCTCTACGGACTATATTTGGTGGTGATTTAATTTTCTTCTTTCTACCAACTTTTTTAAGAATTTTAACATTACCAGGAGAATTATCCGAATTTCTTGTCACTTTTTGAATGCTTTCAAAATCAAGCTCCTTTGTTTCTTCTTTATTCTGTGTTTCTTTTTCTAATCTTTGATTTTCATTGTTCTCATTAGGAATATCAATATTATTTTTCTCAATAGTTTCATCCTTTATTTTTTCATTTGCATTAATGTTAACTAAAGACTGACTGTCAGAAATTTCATTATTTTTGCAATCATTGTCCACTTTATTGGAATTTTCTTGTATATTTGTTTCCAAATTTTCCTTAGCTAAGTTATCAGTATTATTGAGGCTTTTATTAGAACCTTTTTTGTTAGAATCTACATTTTCCTCTTTAATAACTTTTGTGTCAGTGCTACAACGTTTCTTACGACGATCTATTTTCACTTCAAGTTCTTCTTCCTGGTAATTTATTCTAACATTCGTATTATTGTTTCTCAAACTCCTTTTAGTTCCATTTGTAGATTTACTCTCTATAGAATTACGTGTTTGACTTGTTGAGAGACGACTTTGGCGAATAGGAATAATTCGCCTTTCGATATTTTGTTTTTCAAAACGTTTTCTGATGCTTTGTATTTTTAAACGACGTTTATGCACAGGACTATAAATATGTGATTTGAATCGTTTTGAGTGTTTCTTTAAAGCCATTCTTTTCTTTTGAGCCTCTAACTTTTGTCTAGCTTCTTTTTTATTTGAATGCTTCAATTTTTCATTTGAAGCTAACTTTTTAGACTTTTTGCTTTTCCTTCTTTTCATAACTTTTTCTGAATCAGAAGATGATGAAGATCCAGAACATTTGGTGGGTTTTTTAAGACTTGACATACGATCAAGCTTCCTCATTATCTCACCTCGAATACGGGCAGCTCTACTGGGAAGACTGCTAATCATCGATACATCATCTTCACTCTCTGAATCGAGAGTTATTAAAATTGGCTCACTTTTTGCTTTTTTGCCGTCAGAATCAAATGCACTACTGGCACTGCTTGCAGCACGCCAAACTTGTCGTATCTCTTCTTTTCTCCTTTTAGATCGAGTAGCGATTGAGGGAGGATTAATATCAGACATTACTGAATTAACTTCATCTGACAAAGATTCTTGCTTCATGATTATTTTATTTTTAACGTTATTTTTCGAAGATTTAAGTTTGGTGCCCGAAATTGTATCGACATCAGAATTGTTATCTTCTAAAACAGTTTCTTTCTTACTACGCTTTGCTTTTGAGGAAAGGGACTTTCTCCTTTCAGATTTATGAGATTTTTTCTTTGAAAATGAAGGTGTGCGAGATTTCTTTTTACTTTCATTTCCCTCAGTCCAACTGGAGTCATCTGAATCTGCATCTTCATTTGATTGTACGGATACGCTATTTTCATCTGAAAATATGTCATCGTCAGTGCGAGTATGAGACATTTTGTTTAAATAAATTTATCAGTCACAACCATTTCAAGTGAGACATTATTTTATTTCGTCATGTTTAACGGAAAAAAATTCAGAACTCTACTGTTTACAGAACTCAAAAGTTAATCAATAGCGAACTTTTAAAAGTACATCTTAATAAATATCAATTATTGACTTTAAAGCAATAACTTCATTATTTGAATAAATGTAAGAACTTATATATTTTTCAATAAATTAATATGAATTTAATTGAAATACTTTTAAACCAACAATAAATTGACACAAACGAAAATAAACAATCAGCCGTATGTTGCCAACTTACAAAAGTAAGAAGTTTGCTAAATATTTTTTGATTTTTTTAAAACTATAAAATAATTTTTCAATAAAACAATAAACACTTTAAAATAATATGTTTTGGTCATATTTGTTTTAAGATCATAAAAGTTTTGAAATATTTATATTTTTATATAAATTGTCGAAATTTTCAATTTTGTTATAATAACGGTTTCGTTTTCGGTTGCTATGAAAATAATGACTCTTTCTGCGGGTGCTGTTTGATGCTTTTTTTGTAAAAAATTTAAAATTGAGTTTCGTTGAGTGTACTTTGGATTGATTATTAAAGTAATTTTCACAAAAATTATATGTATATAGTTTAATATTTATCATATTTTTCATTTAGTTAAAAACATTTTTTAAAAGTTTTCTTTCAAAAATTATTCAAGAGTGATTATCTGTTTTATTCCTCAAAAAAAGTTCTTATAGTTCATAATTGGAATGGAATCGTCCTACGTATAAGGGAAAATTAATATTTCTTATCAATAATTATTTAAGAATCTACATTCATTGATTTTATGAAAACATTAGGCGTTTTTCTTTTGTTTGGGTTTAATTTAAATTAAAAGAAATTTAGATTGTTTTTAAGAAAACATTTGAAATCAAATATAAACTTTGATTCATTAAAATAATTTAACAAAGTAGTTAAAATTTTGCAAATAGTTCATTGTACTTTTTAAAAATGACTGATTGTCAATATAGTCATTCTATATACTTATTTATTAATCTGCATTTTGAAGAATATTCTACAATTTCATAATTATTTTTAAGCGTCACGGCTAGAATTTATTTTTGTTTCTACGCTCTTTAACGAAAGTATTTTCTGTTTTATAATTTCCTTTATTTTAATTTCCATTTTTGTTTATGTAGAATTTTTTTTCCATTTAGAACATTCATTTAATTCAACCAACTTGAATATTCATTCAATAATTGGTTTGACTATACTTAAGAGTGCCCCTTTGATTCTCGCCAAGTTGTGATCTTGATTGATCGCCTTGCTGGGCAAAACCGAATCGTGTTCCGATTGGTTTAGATCCAGTCAATGCTCTGATTGGTTTATCGTTTCCAGAATTTTGAAAATACAACAAACGTTGCATTATTTTTGAATGTTCAAACTTACTTGTTAGCTCTGTAATCGGCACAAACAGGAATGATTCCAAAAAAAAATCGCAAAGTTCGCCAAAGGGTACCCTAAAGTATATTTTT
>JAPDSC010146213.1:411437-425075 GCA_026290005.1 Latrodectus geometricus | reverse complement strand
TAAAATTTTTAGAATAAATAAATTTTATAAGTTAAAAAAGGCATACACATATTAATATAAAATAATTTCTTCTAACAATATATTTTCCAGCAGAAAAAAAATAGTCCAGTGTTAAATTAATACAAAAATGTTTAATATCAAATGTGTGTTGAAGAATTTAAAGCTTTTTATTTAAAGCACAATAGAATATAAATGATAAGAGCTCATAATTCAATGAATTATTAATTACATTTAATATTTAATGTAGTTTAAGCACCTTAATTATATTGAGTTGGTCATTAATGATCATAGGGAAGCATTATTAATTTTTTTCAATAAAGAGAAAATAATTATCTTTATAATTATATTGAGCTGTATGTATGTAGTATGAATAAAAGATAATAATTCAGGGGATTATGTTTTTCATGAAATTTTAAAACACTTAATTCCTTAAAGCAGCAAAAGAAAAAAAAAAACTGCTTATTAAATTAGACTATACTAAAAAAAATATTAAATTTTGCTATTAAATTCAATTTTTTAATCCCAGTTTTATTTTAAAAATTTGGATAATGAATTAAAATTTTGGAACTTGTCTAGTTCTAACTGATGTTTAATGACAGATGAATCATAGAATTAATAATTAATCAAAGATTAGTAATGGTATGAAATATCTGAATGAATTAAAACCATTAAAGTCCTTATTTAAAAAATAAAATGCTGAGCTTCAAAATAAATAAATCATAAGATAGCATATTCAAAATCAAATTGATAAACTTTGAAAGTTTTAATTAATATTTTTTGTTTTCATATTTAAAAGAACCATAAGCTATTATTTAAATTACCTGTAGTTTGTTATTTCAACTTGTGAAATTAATACTTCTGGTTTTCAACAGCCCTTGTAATTTAATTAGAGTAAAACACAGGCCCTAATTTTTTCTATAAAATGTTTTATAAAAATTGCCAAATTTTTTAAATTTATCTTTTGATAATTTTTCAGAAGGTTTGAATATTGTTATGACATTATGCTTTTACTGTCAAAAAAATTAATTCTTTGTTTGGTTTTCATTAGAGCTTGTGGTATTGATTCAAAGAACTTTTTCAAATGTTTTTTAATTGTTATTTCATTTTAAAATCTTCAATAGAAAATTATTCTAAATTGCATTATTTATTTTTGATAAGATCCATTTTAAGGATTTTAATAAGTAGCTATGGAACTAATTTTTTATGCATATTTTTAACTTTGATAACTTTTTAACTTTGATTTTTAACTTTCATTTTTTAATTCCTGCATCTTACTCATACTAATTTCAAAACTAAACTAATTGTGTCATTGAATTACTTTTCTAAGAAAAGTTATACCTTAAAAGTGTATTGAAAATTATATATCCTTAAGTGTTGTGTAGTAACTATCACAGAAAATATTTCACTCATATCTTTTTATGTCTTATTGTATGAGGCATTTTCCATTATTTTTAATCTTTTATATAATATTACTGAGACAGTCATTTCTATATCTCTAATTAATAGTCATTTCTCTAAAGAAGGGATATATATATTTTTACAAAAGTATAACAGCATAAACAATTTTACACAAAATATTTTTATACTATTTAAAGGGTAAGCCTTAAAACTAATTTATCTCAATAGCTATTGACAGTAAATTATTTCGTTTCATTGAAAGTGGTTTTTTTTGATTTAGAGCCTATTACTAAATTAGTGATCTATCGTGATAGTCTTGATTGTTAATGACTTATTAAAGAGATTTAATCAATAAAAAAAATCTATGACTTTGAAAAGCCCAATTACTTCTAAAGTTGAATAAAACTTCAATCTGATTGGAAATTCAATGTAATAAGTTTTTATTGGTTAAGTGTAAAACCTGTATCCATTTTTGGATTTGCTAATTCGCAATAGAATTAATGACATATTTAATGGCCAAATTAAGATTTTAATGACTGAAAACGTCTACCAATCAAACATGTAGATGTTTAACAAATAAGTGAATTGTGTCTCGCACAGTTAATCATCTCAAAAATGTCTCAGAGAGTGCAACACAGAAAGTGAGGAGGAACATGTGAGATATTGTTTGTTTCATGAGTTTTGTAAAGAGTATGGTAGTTGCAACATGTCACAATGCTTGCCAAGTTTATGTAGGGGATAGAATAGACAAAAGCTCATGTTGTCATTGGTTTCGTGAATTTAGGGAAGGAGACAAAAGTTACTAAGATCAAGGTTAGTGTGGACAGCCATCATATGTTGGAGAAGACTATAATGACCAAGCCATTAAAAACAATCTGAATTCAAGGTATGTAAAAATTATTGCAGTCCTCCAATATACACCAAACAATAATTGAAAGATTACTTGGGTTTTGTGGGAAAGTTATATCGTTAGGTACCATATAACCTGACACTAATCAATAGGGTGAAGAATCCCCTCTTGTATTTCATTAGTTTTTTGATACAAAAATTCCATTCTTGACATGAATTGTGACAGGAGATGATTAGTGGTTTATGTACTATAATATGATATGTCTTAAGACTGCCTTTCTGATTTGCATGGATTGACTTTAGAAACTAACTTCATCCCAAGAAAGTATTTAGTGAGAAACTCATTCTCCTTGTACAATTGTATTGAACTGAAGTAACTTTTCAGAAATAAGATTGTTATTATTCCATAAATGTGCTTGTATTTGGCATTTAGTGTTGAGTTGATTTTTTTTTAAATAATCAAAACCTCATCAAAAAGAAAAAATTATGGGTATCAATGCCTGAAATAACTAATAGGTTTGGTATAAAAAAATGACAACATTATTTTTAGATAATTAGAAGGAAAAAAATAAGAAATGATATAAAAGATTTAGGTAATGACAAAAGTGCAGATTTTCTACAGTCATTTAATTCAATATTGTGAAGAAAGTTACATCATAAAGAAGTTGATCATGGTGACAATTATATTATTCTAAAAAAATGTAGGCACTGTGTGATATTTCTGATCTCATATCAAATACTAATTAGTGCTTCTTAATCAACAATGTAAAGTGTCTTTTTTTTTTTTTTTTTTTTTTTTATTTAATTCATATGTGAAAAGTGTATCAAAAAATTTTTACTACTTCTAAATCACACTATACAGATTGCTTTTCATTTTATTGTAATAGTTACATCTAATTTTTTTGCTTTCTTAAGTGACATCTTCAAAGTTATCCTTAATTTCATCATCCTCTAAATATGAGTTAAAGCCAGACATGCCTTTATCAGAGATAAAATCTAAGCTAGCTAATATTATTCAAGAAAAGGCCTCAGACTTAGTCCAGGTTGTACTTTTTTTCTTATTTTATTTTGCTATTTATCTGAAAGTTTTATTCTGAGATCTTATAATTATTAAATTTTAATTTCCAATTTTATATTTGTAATAAATTTTTTGCAATTAAATGTTTTGATATTAGGGAATGTTTTTATTTAAAGTAATTTATAATTTTATTGAAGAATAAATAATTTCTTCCAAATTTTTGCTATTCCTACACTTGAAAAAAATTTAAATCTTAATTTAAGTATGTTTTCAAGCCATTTGTTATGGATGAGAAATATGTTTAAAAAAATGATTTCTTGAATTATTCTGTTACCAAAATAATTGAAAGTGTTAAAGAATTAGTTGCTAGGATGCTTTTTACAAATTTCAAGTTAACTCTTAACAGATTAATTTGCTCACTGTAACACAACATGTCTGCACCTGATATTATGGGTTTAATTAGATATTGATGAAAATTTTTAAATTCTGCATTGAAAATTTATTTTTAAGTATGGGTTTTAAAGATTAATTTTTTTAAAGTTTTGATTTTTTTCATCTGGAATATTCTGAGAAATATATTTAAAATCTATACATTATCTACGATTTTGATATTGTTAAAGTGTGCTGTTCTTATAAAATTTTCCTTCTAGAATTGTATTTTTGCTTTAATTGCTCTTTTTGAGTGTTTTATATTAAAAAGAACAGGACCTTCATGTTTTGCTATTTCTTGAATTTTTGATTGTCTTAACCTTTCTCCAAACAAAATTTCATTATTCTGCTAGTGTTAATGTTGAATTTTGTACAATTCTGACCAAAGGATCATACTTTTCGGTTTATTGAAATTGTCACTCTAATTGTATAAACATTTGTATAATCAATATGGAAGAATTTCATCAATGGCTTTCAATATGTACACCAATTACATAATTACTATAGATTTTCTTTCCTTCTTTTTTTCTTTACTTAAATCACTAGTTATTTTTAGTTACCAATTTGTGTAGTTTGAGCATACAATATACAGTATTTGGGTGCCTTACAGCCTTATTGCTGTGTGTTAAAATCTTATAATTTCACATTATAAAATTTTTTTGAAAAAGTTTATCTGATCTCTTGAATAGGAATACATAGTAATTATAAAATTCTAGATATATATGTATATATAGTTTTCTGGAAGAAAACAATTTACAATAACTAAAGCATTTATTTAAAAAAATAAGTTTTATGATTTTGAGCTGAATGGAGCTGATTTTAAAACCATTTTAATCCATTTTAATTTATTTTAGCATTTATTAGGCTATAGATTTTGGATAATAAGAATTAATAAAAAAATTCTGAACAAAAATAACATTTTAAAAATGTGCAAGTTGCAGAGTGGCTAGGTTGTTGAAAATGAATTACTTTTGCATTGAGTTGTTTCATCTTTTAAAGTTCCATTTTGTTCCAAATATTATTTAATAAAAATTTATGAAAAAAAGTCAAAAGCTTTATTTTTCACATTGAATATTCATAAAAAGATTTTTAAGTGATGCATAATTAAAATTTGGTATTACATTGATAATTATAAGTTGTATTTAATGACAAAAAGTTCAAGATATAACATGTTTTCTATTTTTTTCAATTGCAATTATCATTTTAATATACGAATATAAATTTTGGAAATTTTATAAAATTATAATCTTGTGTGAATTTTAACTCTGTCAATTGAATAAAGTTGAAAATTTTTCACGATCCATTGAGCTTTACTAAAACAATTAATCGTTAATTAATTTAGAAATAGTAGGGATATTTAAACACTGGTTCATAAATAATTATGAAAATTGATGTGCACATACTGTAAGCTTAAAATAGTGAGAATAAGTTCAGAACTCTATCTGATGCAAATTTTAAAAATGTGTTAAATTATGAAGTTTAAAAATTCTAGACATTAGTAGGCACGTGTTTTTCTTACATATGGAATTGATAAATCATTTTATCATTAGTGAAAATATTACATCAATTTAACTTTTGTAAAATTTTCCATGCCAAACTATTAAAATATATTAATCACAACACTTTTCATTAAAAAAATATTTTACTTATTTTTATGATGTTATACAGATAATTTGATAAATTTTACTACAGATAGTTGTTTCTGTAACATATTTCTTTTTAAACTTATAAATATTGCACATTGTATTTTTTTTAAACTTAAATTCAGGATTTAATGAAGTTTTGTTATTTGCTTAGGCATGCAGGAATTTTGACCAAAGAGGAACTAATAAAATACAAAGAACACATTTGAAACAAGTCTTAAGAAAATTTTGCTTTCCTCTAACAGCTACTCAATTTAACTTGTTATTAAAAGAAGTAAGATTTCATTTTTTATATTTTTGTCATGATCAGTTAATTTGATTTTAAAATAAAAACAGTTTTTTAAATTTGAGTATGATTCCATTTGGTAAAATCCTATAAGCCAGAATGGGTTTGGCACAATTTAAAATTTTCACGCCAGACATTATGCAATTATCTCACCAATCTAGTTACGTGACATCACACAACATACATTTTTAACAATTTTATAAACATTACAATCACTTTACATTTTAAGTATCAAAGTTTTGGATATTTCATTAGAATTACACAAATATTACAAAACCAATAATTAGAAACAATCAGTCTATAAAACTAAATCAGTAACATAAATAATATACATTTTTATGAAAAATTGGATTTTAATTAGTTGAGCAGTGGCACCCACCTTCAAAAACATCAGTGTAAATGCAATCTACACCAAAGACAACTAGGCAATAAAGCTAAATCAGTGTAATCATACATTTTTATGGAAACTCAGATTTTAATTAACTGGGTTGTCCATCCACCTTTAAAAATCAGGGTAAATGCAAACTAACTCTGAAATGAATGTAGCTAAATTTTTATGAAAACTTATGTTTCTAATTAACATTATGATTTTCAGTAAATCTAAATACATAAATGTAAACTATTTCTCAATTCCTAATATATTACACAAAATATTACATACAACATCAAAATTAATAAAATATATGAATTAAAACCTAATCACCATGTCTGGTAGAATTATTGACACTCATCAAACAATCAACATTTTATGGCCTTCAAAAATTTTCTCACAATATTATTAGAATGGTTGCACCTTCATACATTCGCCGTAAGGTATGAATCAAATTGACCTTACATGTAATTTGTACCCTGAACAAATCTCTTAATTACCCATCAGGTGCTTTCAATGATATTTGTGTGAGCACCTGTAGCCAAGTCTTTTACAGTCTAAACTATGATTATTGTTAAGTATTCAAAGCTTTCACTTGACAGTCATACGATTTTTAGCAGTCTAATATTCGAGCCTAGAAGAATCACTTAAATATACTTTCAAAATAAAAATTTTCTTTTAAATATTTAAAAATAAATTTGATAAATTTAACAATTTCTAGGCATAAATTTCAATCAAATGAAAGCAAAACACATAAAAAACTTAAAAGGTTACTTGCTCTCTAAACAAATTTTGCGCATATATGCATATATAAAATATAATCAGGTTATGTAAAAAACACAAAACATTTTGGTGCAGTAAACTACTCTTCAATATATTTATTCCATGCTGGCTTATACGATTTAGTATCTTATTTCTCAATTATTGATTGTTTAATTGTGAAGTTTTATTACGCTTATCCATTTTTATACTTTGTGTTTTATGTTAATTAAATATAAATCATAATATCTGAAACTTTAAAGCCAATAGGTTTTAAAAATATATAGTAGGGATAAAACTTATTAGAAAATTAATTAATTATGGTAGCCTTATATTATATATTTATTTTTAAGAAATTTTGTTAACTCAATCTGGCTTTGATATATAATTATTGTGTCACAATCCCTGTTAAGCCTTGATTTCTTTTAAAATATTTCATTGTTCTTTCCTATATATTGCCAATCATTTGTAATTAGTAACTCCAAGCATTTTCCTCTCCTTTTCATTTATTCTGACCTCTTAGCATTCCTTTATATCTTAAATTTTTTAGGTATCTGTCTAATAATCTTTCTGCAACTCTTTTTCATCTATCTTAAATATGTATCCAAAGCATTAGATTCTTTACTTTATATTTATTTTTAAAAAAATCAATTTCTTTATATCTATCATTTTTATTTATTCTAGTTCTCCAATATTTATCTTCACAAATAGATCCAAAAATTTCAATTGCTTATCCTATATTATTTAAAAAATCAGATTTTTTTAAATACATTTTGTTCAAATTCTCAACTTTATAAAAAAAGAAAATTTTATGTTTGCATGACCCATCTGAATAGTTTTTGCAAAATAAAGTAACTGTTGTTTCTAATAGATGTCTTGTTACCCTCAATTTGTTTCAGAATCATATTGGTACAAAATATTTGAATTCTTTCATTGTAGTTTTCTTCATGATAAAAATATTTAATATTTTTCAGTTTTCATTTTCTTTTTAAGAATTTATCATATGCTTGGTTTCTTGCCTCATTAACACTTAAACCAATTTCTTTAGAGTCAGTTTTATATTCCAGTTTTCTCACTCAAACCAATTTTTTTGCTCAATAGCATAATCTATTGAAAAGCATTCATAACATTTATTGGAATATACAGTAAGACATTCATAAAATTGTTACTCAAATGATTTTACAATAGTGATATCTTAAGCAAAATGATAATTTAAAAAGAGTAATGATAAACTGCTATGTAACTAAATCAAAAATTATAAAATTATGATTAAATATATATAAAAAATTATTTATAAGAAAAAAAATATATTTTATATTTATTGTAATACTTCATTGTTTACAATAAAATACATATAGCTTTGATACAGATTTAAGTTAATCTCTAAAAATTATTTTTTTATCACTAAAATAATTGAATGCATACTTGCTTGAATTTTTATTTAAATATTTATAAAGTTCCATTTTTACATTTCCATTACATAAAATATTTGTTTAATATTATTTGCCTTTTTAAATTCTTATCAAGAGTCTATGATTGTAATTTTTAACCAGTATCACTTTGGTCAGAAATACTTTTGTGATAATTTTCTTCTAAAAATTCTTTAGTTAAATTCTTTGAGTTGCTTCTGCAATTATAAATGTTTATTTAATTATTTGTGCTAGGAACTAAACATCCTGGTTTTCTTTACAGTTTGAGATAAATTTGTTAATATGATTTAGATTCTATTACTCCAACTACATTTTATCTGTCCAATTTCTGAGATATTGTTTCTGTATACTTAAAAATATTTTTAGCTGTGTAATTGAATGTTATATGAAGAATTTTATATTTTCAGCAAATGGACATTTTGTAGCATTTGACTTTTAGATAATGATCAAACTTGTTTTCCTTTTAAAGCTTTAAGTTATTAGACAATTTCTCATTTCTACAAAATAAAATCTCCTATTTTAATGAGAATGAATTTTTAACTTGTAGAAATACTGGTTTATAAAAAGTATCTTCCTTCTTAGATGGAATTGAAATCATTGTGAAACTGAGTTCTTTAAAAGCATAGTTATCTATTGGGTTGTTCGGAAAATATTTTTTTAGGGCTGAATGAAAGACAATTTTTGTATAATAAATAAATATTTTATTAAATTATATACTGGCTATTCTGATCCAATACCTTTCGCCATCCTTCTGGTAGTAGTATGATTCCACGCTCATAAAATATTTGGTCTTTGCTGGCAAAAAACTGATCTAGTTGATTTTTTGACCTCTTTATTTCAAGTAAAAATTTTACCATCCAAAAAATTTTGCAATGGCCGGAACAAATAATAATCACAAGGCGCCAGATCTAGAGAATATGGTGGGTCTGGCAATGTATCCCATTTAAGCTGTTAAAGATTTTGGCAAGTGACCAAACTTGTATGAGGTCTCGCATTATATTGATGGAACACTACTCCTTTTCTGTTGATTAATTCGCTTCTTAAACGTCACAAAAATTATCCCTTTTTGAAACGCATCATTACTGGAGACATAAAAAGAGTTGTATATAACAATGTCAATTTCAAATCAAGAAGAAAATAAGATGAACAAGCTCAAAACATTTCAAAAGCCAATATCCATAAAAAAAAAAGGCAATGCTGTCTGTTTAATGAGATTTTAAAAAAAATTGGACAACAACAGAAAAGTTGAAGTGCATCATCAAATTTGTTCAGCTCATTACAGTAGACTTTCAAATTAATTGTTGTGTTATCTGGTAAAAGCTTAAAAAAAATTAAAATTACTAAACAGACAGCATTGCCTTTTTTGCTGGATATCAGTTTTTGAAATGTTTGAGCCCGTTCATCTTATTTGCTTCTTGATCTCTTGCATTTGACATTGTTATATTCAACCCATTTTTCGTCCCAAATTTTGATGCGGTTCAAAAAATTATCGTTTTTGTGACGTTTGAGAAGCGAATCACAGGCATGAACATGGGGAACCCGTATATTAACCATTGAGTTCCAGGCGTTTCAAGTGGTCATAAACAGTTGAATTTGATAAATTTAACCTTTCATTGACCTCACGTATTGTTATTCTCCAATTTGCATAAACTATTGCCTTTATCAGCTTTAATAGGCCTTCTGGAATGTGGTTCATGTTCAACATCAAAATTGCTGGATCGAAATTTTGCAAACCACTTCTGGCACTGGTGTACTTTTAACACATCGGTTAATTTCTTTCCAGCTTAAACAGGGTTTTTACCTTTTCTATAGTAAAAAAGTAAAATGTAATAAAAATGTTGCTTATTTATCTCCATATTTAAAAGGGCACCAACCAAAAATTACTGTGTAGAATTGATTGAACTTTTTCACTCACAAGCCTTGATATATCAGCTCTCAAAATACGTAATGATTATATGGTTAAGTGTGAAGTAGAGTTTAAAGAAATACAAATAAATCCTCCGTCAGGAAAAAATGAAATCACTTTCTGAACAACGCAATAAATAAGGGAAAGTTCTAACTATCTAGAAAGTATTATCTTCCAAGGGTTGTTATTTTAATAAATGAAATATTTAAAGGAATCGTGGTATAATAAAATTCTTTTAAATATTTTCTGAAATTCTTTGAAATATTAGTCAGGTGTAGTATCTACGTTGGATCGTTCTACTTCTGTTTTACCCTTTAAGCAATGGCTTATCTAATATTTTGAATAAATGCCAAAAAAGGAGACTAGAATTACCTTTTCATCAACTAGACCAAAAAAAAAAAAAAAATGACAAACTATTCAAGTGACTTACCAAAGTTATATTTCATTTACTGTATCTTTATAAGTATAAAATATTTATATTGGTGAAATTAAATACAATTTAATATTATTATATGAAATTGATCCTTATTACATTATAATCCAAATAATTACTCAATTTTTTCAATTTATTAGCTTGGATTGGATTATATTGGAAAAGTAAATTATTTGAGCTTCTTTTCAAAATTTACTGAGGGAAAAGAAATCATTTATGATAAAAAAATTGAAAAATTAGAATCAAGGTAGGTCTACAAATATTAATTAATAACATTCAGACATTTATATTGTACTACATAATTACTGTAATTATTAAGCTGTTGATTGTACTATAATATTAAATTTTTATATTTTTAAGTTTGAAAAATTATTGTAACTTTTGTATAAAAATAACCAAATACTTATTGAAATGCAATTTGTACTTAAAACTGATCTATTTTTATTTTAGAAAAATAAAAATCAAATAAATTTTCATTTTAAATATCAGTATTTTATTTTATTTAAAGTTCTTGATGTAAAAAAAAAGACTTTATTAATATTGAAAAGGTAATAATTTAATTTTTGCATGAAAAATATGGAAACCATAGTTTTCTAAAGAAATATTAAAATGTTTAATTTTTTCAAATTTACTTATTTAATGAAATTCATTGTGTCAGAATAATAAATAATATCGTAAATTTTTTTTTTTAATTATTTTTTAGAAATTTGTCAGTACTTTCTTGAAAAATTAGTTCAATCAAATTGAATTGGTTTTATTTATTAATTTTGACTCTAAGAAAAACTAATTGTGATTTTATTTATTTTTGCTTCTAGAGAACTTATTTTTATTAACACTAATTAATTATAGGCCCAATTAATATTATTTGGATTCAAATTTTATAACAATGATTGTCTTTAATTTGTAATGTTTTTATTTTTGTAAATTAATATTTATTGGCATTTAATGTTTCTTATTTAATGTTCAATAGTTTTAAAACTTATGTAATAAAGGGGCTTGTTACTGTTTCTCATTAGTATGTCAAAATTATACATTATTGAATGTAGATTGTATTTCAAGGGTTTATCTTTTTTGTTACTGTATGGTTGTCATTTGGGTTTCCATAAACCCAACTGTCTAAGTAAGAGGAATTAATTTTGTTGAATTTTCTGGACCAAGTTAAACTTCTGTGCTTAAATTTCTAAAAGAAAAGATTAATGCATATTAAATATTTGTAAAATTTAGCATGCAAGTTAAGCATGTAGAGTACTTCAATGTTGATCTTATCACTTGATTGGGGCTTAAAATTAAAGAATATTTCAAGTATCTATATATGTTAATTAATTGATCCAGGTTCATGCTGAATTTATTTTTGCTTTTTATGTGTTCTAAACCTAATTTTTTTCTTCTGTTTATTTAATTGTCAGTATATATTTATAATGTAGCTTTCAATTAAGTTGAATTAAAGAATCTTATTTAATTTAATTAAAAGCTAAGTTATCTTGAATTTTTTTAAAAAAGGTAAATGTCTTAAAATTTTACTTGTTTTATTATCTAAAAAGTTTGAATTTTTATGAGATTATTTAATCGTGGTTTTTAACCGGTCGTTACAGATCTATTATTAGATATAAAGTATTAATAAATGAAATCTGTTTTTTGATCTTGAAAAATATCTGAAATAATATTATTGCTGTATGCTATATAAAAAATGCTAAATCGAATTGTTATTTACCTATTTATTTGTAAAGTTGGAAATGATTATATTCTTGCAAAAATTGTCTTTTAAATGTAAAGTAATTAAATCAAACTAATCAGTTGAATATGTTAGTTAATAGAACTTTTTGGGAATTATATTGGAAATTCATAATAAGATTTTAAAATATAAAAATCTATACTCAATGCTATCATGAAGTACATTAATGATTCTATTAGTTCTATTCAAACTTACAGGTTTTTAAATATCAAAATTTCCTCAATTTTTTTTATTTGAAAACTTTTTTTTAATTAAAATATTTTAGTCATAAATAGTTTTACATATTTTAGTTATCAAAATCTTTACTCATTTATCTCATTGTCAAATAATAATTATTTAAAATTCTTTGGAAAATAAGATATAGATTTGAAAGAGTGTGTATGAAAATAACATTATTATTAAATTCTTAACATATATGTATAAAGTAACACTTCAAGGTGATGTGGAATCTGCAAAAACAATTAATTCATATTTCCCTCAGTGACAGTTATTTTTCATAAATGTTTAATTTTCTTATAGTTATTATTTAATTTAATATAGAATTGCTTATAATATAATGCAAATTTTTAAATATTGTGAAAATTTTTATCTTTTTTTAGAAATGAAGATCTTCCGATTGAGGAAATTGAGCTGCAAATCAAAGAAAAGGTTTTTTCTTTTCATTTGAGTTCTTTATAATATATACAAGCAAAAACATTAAAAATGATATTTATTACAAAATTATTTACTAATTAATATAATTATTATACAAAATTATTTACTAAATTACTTAATGCAAAAGGATAAATGATCATAAATGACTTAAAAAATAATATTATTTAAAAATGTTTTATATTAAATTTATGATATTCTTGCAATCATGTAATTTCCCAGGTAGTTAAATAGTATAAAACACTACTTTAAGGTATCACAGTCATTGGGCATTAAATAACAATTAAGACATTTTTAAAATATTTAAAAGTACTCCTTTCATACCATTTAAAAGTATTTAACAAAAAATTATTTAAAAATATTTATCTTAAAAAGTATAAAACATTTAAAAGTATTCCTGTTCTGTCCACTTCTGCTCTGTATCGTTTACTCTGAATGTATTCTGAATTTCAATTAAAGAAAGTTTACTTTCATAAAGTATGAACTTTAAACTAGGTGCTTGAAAATACTAATAAAAAACTATATATATATATATATATATATATATATATATATATATAAAATCTACAGTGACCTAATATCTGCAAAGTCATTTTTTTCAGTAAAATATAATTCCTAATTCAGAAGAAGATATTTATTATGAAAAAATATGATGGGATACTATTCAGATTCATCTCATTTTCAAGTGTGATCAACTTGAGATGAAAACATCTGTGACCAATAATCGCCAAGAG
>JAPDSC010146213.1:381107-411337 GCA_026290005.1 Latrodectus geometricus | reverse complement strand
GGAAATAAATGGATTAGTTTTAAATTGAACATTGGATATATATATATTAAATATAATTTTTTTTTTTTTTTTTTTGCTTACTGCACATGTTTTGTGTTTAATTTACATTTCTATGTTTGTCAGCATTTTTTTAATTACCTCCTCTATGACTTTTAGTTTAAAAACAGTCTTGTAACTTAGATGGTTTCGCTTCCACATAATGATATATGAACATGAATGAATATTTTCAAGAGGAAATAGATTAAGTCAAAACAAGGTGCAAAATGAAGAATTTTTTTTTATCATAATTACATAAAAAGGGATATTTTAATTCCTTTTTATATATTTATGATCTTAATCTTCAGATTTTTTTTTTTTAAGACAATCTTAATTTTGATAAGGAAATATCAATTTGCATTGAAAACCTGCTTTTTTAAATTTATTGATAGAAGTGAGTAGTGTTGTTTTTCATTAATTAAACTCGTCCCCCCCCTCAAATATTGTAAGTTAAATGTCTTCTCAAATACTTAACTTTTATGCAGTGATGTTTGCAGAGGTTCTGAATCCACTTTAAATAATAAGTTCTGTTCTTACATTTTAAGTGCTAAAAACACAGTAGATTGATGAAAAAACCAAATTTGATTATACAAAATCATTGTTACTTGTATGATAATATAAGCATTCAAAAACTTTAATATCACTTGAATAATAATATTAATGAACTTAATATAATAATTAATTTAAACCTTTATTTTACCTTGTATTTTATAATTTCATTAAATTTTGTATTTATATTCATTGTAGAAAAATTAATTAGTTATTATTTAAACAATTACTAAAATTTAACAATAAGAAACATAAAATAAATGAACAAAAAGCATTATCCATTCAGCAGTGAGTATAGTTCTTGTTTCATATTTAATTTACTATTTATTTTATCAGTTTACTAATTTCTTAATACATTTTGACTTTCTGTAGATTTATTTGAGTTCCTATGCTTTGTATTAATATTGAAAAAATATCACTAAATTGCATTAATTTTATCATACAATTTTCAAAATATTTATTGCATATCATTTCCAATTATATTGAAAAACAATAGTGAAACTTTTAAAATATTGACAGTTTTTCTTATTAAGATTTGCACTGTTTAAAAATATGATGTTAGATTTTTTTTTTCAAGTAATTTTATTAAGATCATTTTTTTTTTTTTTCATTGTAAAAAGGAATCTTTTCAAATATCAAACGTTTTTACTTGAAAAAATGGTACTAAATTTTATAATACAATTGTGAATCAGTGTATTAAATATATTCGATAATATTGAAAAACTATAAGGAAATAACTGGTTTTCTTTATAAAGTTTTGCCCTATTTAAAAAAAAAAAAAAAAAAAAAAAAAAAAAAAAAAAAAAAACCCCCATCAGGTACATTTTCAAGTAATTGCTTAAATTTGTTTTAAATTTTTTATTTGCTTATTTAATTCTAAATAATAGTCCAAAGTATTGAAGGTGTAGTCCAAAGTATTGAAGTTAGTAATTTATATTAAAAAAACATCTAGATAAATTTTTTTTTAAGTTTTAATGCTTTTTTCTTTATAGATTCTTAAAAAAAGGAAAATACACCATTTTACAAGTGTAATTTACATTTTGTAGAAACCTTTGAAATTATTAATATTGAATATCACAATATATAAAAAACCTGAAGTTTTACAATGTGCAAATCTATCAATGTCTTTAAATTAATTTCTATTTTATTTTTAGTGCATTTTTTTATGTTTGTTTTGAATACTTTTCATCTGTTACCAAAAATTACTTTTGTTATTATCAGAATCCTTTACATCAATCTTTAACTAATAAAGTAATTATTCTTAATTTATTCCCATTTATGATTTCTACTTTTATAATTTAATTTTGTTAGTTTTTTTACGCAATTGTTTTTATTATCATTCTATATAAATGGATAATAAATATGTCCATTTATTTTATAGTAAAATTTTTTTCTTTTTACTATATTTATTAAATATCCTTAATAATTGTTGTCATTAAAACTTATCAGCAAAAATTTATATCGATATTAATTTTATTTAATATATTATAAAGATATTAACTAAGATTTAGATGAAAATATTTTTGGTATATTCTGGAGCTCATTCTAATGAATATTACTAATTTAAATCAATAATTTACATTAATAGTTAGTTATTCTAGATTACCAGATAATTTCTATATTGAAGTAAGTTTTATACTCAATATCTATTTGTTATTTATTAGTATATATTGTTATACATTACGTATGCTTAAGTGGATTTGTTAATAAGAAAATATATATTTTTTCCGGTAGATGAAACCTAGACTTAAAGATGTTATTCATTCTTTCCAACTATTTGATATTAACAATGATGGGTTTATTCAAAAATGTGAATTGCGTAGAATCCTTATAAACTATTGCTTTGACCTAAATGATTCTGTATTTAATGAGTATGTATTGAATCTTAAATTGTTTTAACGTTTACTAAGTTTTATACCATTTTTCATTATTAATTTTAATACTAGTAAGCAGATATATTCCATTAAATTATTTCAATACTTTGATTATATAAGATTGTTATATGAAAAGAAAATGTATCTGCTTAGAATTCATAGAATGTTAATTTATTATATATTTGAATTAAAATATTAACTGTAGTTGACATAAAATACAATTAAATTTTTAATATGAATTCTATGATGACTTAAATTAAATTTAATAACACGTGGTAATAATCAGTTCCTGCAATTTCTTTTTTTATAATATATTTTTTATGTATAATATGTATGCAGGGCTATTACATATTATACACAAAAACATTTAATGTTCATGCTGGTTTTAGAATTTAAATTAAAATAAATTCAATTAATTCCAAAAAGTAAAGTGATATTACATTACAATTCATTCTTAAACATTTCTATTTTTTTTAAAAGTTTTATGCTAATTAATAAGATTGCTGAGTAGTTGACTAGTTGTAGACATTTACTTTTTTGTGCAAATATAATGCAATGTTTATGATTTTCATGCCCTATAAATATGTGATTTTTGAAGTAATAAATTACTAAATGTGTTTATGTTTAACTCAAATACAAATTTAACAAAAATAAATTGCTGATGGAATTGGCCTATGTTATGGTCAAGTTAATTTCCAAAATCCTTTTAAACAATGAATAAACTACAAGTGAAAATAAATTCCATTATTAGTAGGTATTATAAAGTATAAGTACTTTATTAAAAAATATTAGAACTCATTTTGATTGAAACTTGTTGAACACATATAACTTGGTTTTGTTCTCAAGAAACTTATAGTATAACATGTCACCAATTTTTTAATGAATGAAAATCTGCTAAATCCCAAGAAAAATATAAGTAACACCATGTTTGATTTACAACCACATATTTTGTTTTGATTTATTCCCGAACTCGAGTAGCATTTTGTTAATAATTATGATGATGATATATAAGTGTCAAAAGTTTATTTTGATATTAAATAAATTGTAAAATTTCATTTACCTAAATGAAAATTCAATTTCAAAATTTTACATGACATTATAACTTACTTGGAAATAATAGGATATATAGCAGGAAAAATAATATGTAGGAGAAGCAGAATAACTTTTATTATTCAATAAGATACTCATTAACCTCAACCTTAAGAATCAATATGCATACCTTGAATGTTCAAGGTATGATATTGGTGTCTCACAAATGCATACATAAATAGTTTTAAATACAATTTTTCAGTAATGTGAAAAACATGTATCACATTTAGTTTTAAATTTTCTAAATCCAGAAATATTTTTTAAGTTATTATGATTTTTTACATTTTATTATATAATTATAACACATTGTAATCAACGATTTCTTTGCTAGATTATGGAAAATGTATGCTCCTAAAGATAAAGGAGTCATAAATTATAAAGAATTTTTAATTAAATTGGGCATCAATGCAGAAAGGTACAGGCAGTATTTTCCCAATAACAAGATATCACAAGATTTATATCCATCTCGTAAAAAGTCTAAAGACCCATTGGATATCATGAAGTAAGTGACTATTGCTTTTAACTAACCTAACTGAATTTTTAAAAATTCTATTGTCCATAGAACAAGATAGAAATTTTAGATGTTTTCAAAGTGCTTAATTTTATATAAACAATTATTGTATCTTTTGTATACTTTCTTTATCTTACTTGTGCTTAAATATTGTGTTCAAGAATATTTACTAACATTTTAATCAAGTTTGTTTGATTTTCTTATAGATTAGAAATCTTATGACACACTTACATACCTTTAATAATAAATTCTTTGCAATAACAAAATTAAGATTCAAAACACAATTATTAACTGTTTATGCTCATGCTATTTTAAGATTATGCTATTATTGCTATTTTAAATTAGCTGTAATAGATATTAACATAAATTATAACTATTAATATATTGGCCAAAATCACTTTTGCACTAAATTTAATTCACTGTTGTCTGATTAGAATTCAATTTATTTTACTGCAGTTTGACTGTAACTGGTTGATACAATTTAATGTTACACCACATCAACATCATAAACAATTCTATGTGTATTTCATTTCACAAGTTTCTTTTTCTTCTTCTTCTTCTTTTTTTTTTTTTTTACATAGTGCGATACTTAATTTTGCAAGTAATACATTTAAATATTAATATTAAATAAATAAAAATATGAAATTATACCACTTGATTTACTTCTTATTACTGAATGTACCTTTTGGTATTATTTTCAAATGTTTAAGATATGCTTAAACTATACATTTTTGCATGTATGATGTTGAAAAATATGATTATATAGTAATGAGCAAAGTATACGGCAAGCTGTTATGCAGGGAAAAGTTGATCCTTCCATTCAAGATCTATCGGTTGAAGAAATAATCCCCATATTTTTAGACAGAGTAAGTTTTATTTTTAAAGTGTTATCATTTTTAAATTAAAAAATATGTTTAATGATCTGACTTAACATTCAAATAAAATTTGATATATTTTATTGATTATAATTAACTCAAAACTTTGATTTATTTTTTTTAGTATTATCAAACTTTGCTTAGTTGGAAAAGAATTATTTTATTCTAAATGATAGTAAATTCTACTAAATTTCTATTTTCATTATTTAAAGATTATATTTGAATGAGAAAACTTCCTGAACACATATAATAATTAGCATTTAACACTTCTTTATTAATGATAATTTATAATTAAATTTAAATGCAAATAAGTTTTTTTTTAATATTTTAATCATAAAATACTGTTACATCAGCTAAAAAATTATTAAAAGTCTTTCTAAATATTATACATTGGTAGCTGCTGATTTATGGCTTGTAATTGGCCAGATTTAATATTTTAATTAAATATCTAAAATGAGTTGCATCTTAACTAAGGCATTATTTGGAGTATTTTTTTATTTGTATTTTTAAGTAGCTTTGGATTTAGAACTGTTTTTCTTTTATAAAGAATAAAAAAATTAAATCAATTTAAATTTATGATAAATCACTTACTTCAAAATTTCCAAAATCATTAAAATATCTTATGTTTTTTCAGCATTTATAGATTTTCTAAAGATGTGATAAAATTTAATTACTGTTGAGTGCATTTGTGTTGTCATATTTGTTAATATTATGATTAATAATTTTTATACTAATCAAAAGAATAAAAATCTAGAATGTAAACTGTTCAAGATATAATCAAAAGTTACACAATGATTTGATATTAAGTCTGTATAAATAACTAATTAATCTAATATTTTATAATCAGTATATTTAAATATATTGACCCTGTTAAAAAAAAGGATTTTATTTTTTTAACTGAAAATAAAGCACTCAATAACAACTATTTAGATTTATTGTAAAAGATGATATTTTCAATTCTGATCTCAAAAATTAATTTATGCACTAAGCTAATATATAAATTACTTCTGGTTGATGTGAAGTTCATTTTTTGTGTCTTAAGATGAAGTTTCCTATTGTTAGGAAATTTTATAAAAAAATTCTTTGACCAAACCAAAATGATTAAAATTTATTGTTCTCTATGAGTAAATAATTGAAATTCCTATATGTCAGAATTTTCCATTCAATGGATGTATATATATATATATATATACATAATGATGCAGGCAAACCTTGGACTGTACCTTAAGTTAACAGATTTGGAATACTCAGCTATCACCAAGCACTTTATAATTTTGAACCCTTGTCAGGTCATGATGAGGTCACACCTGAACTAACCTCTCTATATCCTCACCATTCCAAAATACGTTTATATAAAGAGATATTCTTACTATACTCATCAAAATTTTTATATTGTATTTCAGTTTTGTATATCTTATGTCAGCTTTAACAAAAGCTCACTAAAAAATCATGTTTTATAAGTAATACAGAATTTGTCTGGCTCTTGCCAGCATCATCTAATGAGTGCTTTTTTTAGCAACACATGTTAAACTTAAGATGGTTAGAGTTAAATTAGAACTGCAACATTATAAAAACTATTAGTCAGGCAACTGTCTAATATTTATTGTATACATCACTTGATATGACTTTTGCATTAGAGAGCAGAATTTATGCTTTTGCTAACTGTTACATCTTTCATGGTTGTGCAGCATCTATTCTATTAATAGTTGTTTCAGGATCGATCTTCCCTTATACTTTAATGATAAATCATATTAACTACACTTTTCCTTCAATATACTTTTAAAAATTCTTTACCAGTCTAACTAGGTTTTCATCTGGCTTAAAAAAAGTAGAAGTTTATTATATTCATCAAAAGAAAAATTTATGTTTATTTCTTGTTTTGACTTGAGATGACACTTTGTTTATATATGTTCATTTATTTTATAGGTATTGCAGATTATAAGTTAACAAACCTTTTCTTTTTTTTTTTTTTTTTTTTTCAACTTGATTTCATGTTTTATATCTTCTCTTACTTTAGCTTCTATTGATCTTGTGGTTTTTGTGATAAATTAAATTGATAGTAAAATTTCATAAATATATGTTTTGGCTTACATGCTATGTAAAAAATTTTGAGCTTTTAAAAAACATTTCATTCAAAAGTATCAATAGTGTTTTTTTTTTATTTTATCTAATAATTACATTTCATTTAGATTTTCCTTTAAGTAATTAATATCATTATAAATTGTTGTAATATATATATATATATATATATATATATATATATATATATATATATATATATATATATATATATTAAAAACACAAACTATACAAAGGAAATTTATCCTCAAGATTAAATAAATTATTTGTTAAGTTTTGGTGACTTGTATGTGCTTTTTATGTGACATCTATATGTATATTAAAACAATAATATAGATAATATTCTCAAGGTTTTACTTTATATTTTGTGGACAATATATATATACTACCTTTATATTAATTTCTGCTATATTTATTTTATATTTTGTTTATTTAATTAAAAAGGAATTTATAGTTAAAACAGAAAGTGTTTCAATAAGCTTTTCAAATCTTTGCTCATATTTGTGTGTTTTCATAATTCCTGCAAAATTAATTTTCCTTGTGATTTAAATATTAATTTTAATATCACGATTCATATATAAAATAATTAGATCTCCTCAGGGTTCATTAATTGATTTATGGGGTTTAAAACTATACAATATCTGAATCAAATTTTTTTTATTTTAAAACATAAGTTGATAATTCATAACTATTTTAAACAGTTTTTATGCTCTTATGATAATTATCGCTATAAATTAATAAGAAATTGTATTATAATTTGTGCTTTTTACATTGATAAGAAGCAATCTTCATATATTCTGAATTTGAGAATTAAGAAAATTAAATTGTCATTTTGATAAATATTTCACTTCATGAAGAAACCTAATACTTTTTAAAAATGTAAGTGGTACTTCAAAACCTAATTTTTGCAGTTTTTACCATATAAATATTCAAATTTTTTAATCAATCTGTAACATTCTTAAAGCTTTTGAAATGTGTTTAAATGTGTTAAAGCTTTTGAAATGTTTTTAGATAATGTTTAAAAATATCAATGTAAGATTATTGTTCCTTCTCATTTTGTATCTTTGCATGTTCTGCAAGTTGATTTAATTAGGACATTTTTAAATTTTCAATAATTGGATGAGTCACAATTAGATGTTGAATATAGGGTGTTTATGTTAGATTATGCAGAGAAATTGAATTTATCTTCAACGAAATTTGTTTGAAGATTGTTTAAGGATTTTACACATAATCATGAAAGATAAACTAAACTCTTGAATGATGCAAATATGCCTTGATTCTCTTGAATCATTTTTCTTTATGATCCATAATACATTTGTAGTACTCGCATGGACTATGATATGACCAGAAATAAATATCAAAAACTATATGCATAATATATCAAACAGTGCATTGGAGAATATAATCAAATTAAATGCTCATATATTTGACTGTATGATAATATTTTCAATAATTTATATATTCATGTATGTAAAATATAGTACAAAATCAGTGATATCTCTTTCTAAACTTTTCTGTAAGTACAAAATACATATCTTGTGAAACTAATTAATTTTATAAAATTGAAATATAAATGTATGTATAATAAACCCTTTATTAGATAAATTAGATGTTGACTTTGAGCATACTCTATAGCGCTTGTTCCCTATCAAAAAATACACTAATTACCAAAAATTAAAGAAAAACCACAAAAATAAGTTAATATCAATGTAATTTGAATTTATTGGTAAGTGAAAGGAGCTGAAAAATTACATTAAAGCAAAATAGCAACCCTGCTGTCAGAATACATTATATGCAAGGAGCAAAAAAAATGCATGTCTCAGAACAAGGTGGCAATTGTCACTGCATGTCTCAGATTAGAAATCTTGTATAGTGAAATTGTAAGAATGGCCTTAAGCATCATTTGACCGAATAATTCCAATGGTGAGCTATTGGGAGATTAGAGGAAGTGCAAAGTCAGATAGAAGTGGCTGAATGTAAATTTGCTGGCTGAACTTAGATACTTCCTGGCTGGAAGCTCCAGCAAGTTGATATTTAGATCAACCATGCATCGAAGACTTCATGAACATGGCTTATATACTAGGTGACTAGTCATTTGCTTCTTGCTTCCATCACGTCTTGATGCAGTGTGCATATCAATATGTCCACTGAACATATCATCAGTCTCTTTACGGGTGAATCCAGGTTTAGCCTCGAAAGTGATAGTATGCCCATTTTCATTTGGAGAGAATGTGGAACTTGGTTTCATCCATCAAACATCAATGACAGGTATGCATAGGGATCAGACAGTGTCTGTATTTGGGATGGTATCTTTTCGGATGGACACACAGATCCACGGGTCTTTTTTCAAGGGAAATGTTAATGCCATCATCTATAGAGATGACAGTCTAGATGCTTATGTGCACTCTTATACCAGAGTAATAGGTGATGCTTTTGTGCTACAGGATGATAACAAAACCATGCAAGGCTTATGTTGTGGATGTTTATCTTAAGCAGGAAACTATGGAGCTCATGCTGTGGCCATTTCCATTATCAGACCTTAACTCATTTGAGCATGTTTGGGACACTCTAGGAGAATATATGACTGATCTCAATCCCCCTCCTAGGACCCTATCCACGTTTTCAACTGCTTTGGAAGAGCAATGGCTCACACTTCCTATACAATATAATAGACCGCATAATTGAGAGCATCACACATCACTGCTTGTGTATTGCTTCTTAGGAGGATTACACCCCATATTGAGGTACTTATCTAATACCAAATTTACACCTTCCATTTGTTCATTGTATACATATGTTAATTTTTTTAAGGCCATAATTGTTCGTTTGATTTCTTTTTATTTTATTTTGTACTTTTCTATGTGTTGTATAATATGTATAAGTTTCATTAAATTCTGCTCATAACTTTTTCGCTATCGTCATTTTTGCTATTTTTTTAAATGTACGATAATCATGTAAATGCCTGATCAATCAATTTGTAGCTCAATGTGGGTTGGCTGCACCCAAAAACTAAAAAACATTGTTTTTAACAGGAAAATAAGCTTTGTCATCCGTTATACTCTTGTGCAGTGGATGATACATTATATTTCAGTTTGCCTAGACATTTGTTAGTTAAGTTTAGTTCTTTAGAGTGTTTTCAATATTTCTTTTCTTGTGACATTTAAATCTTTCACGCTTGATTGTCACGTTTATGTACCAGCAAGAAACACAATGAGTTCTTGATCAACATCCAGGTGTGCGATTGTCTTGAAACAATTTAAGAACTATAATTTTTGGCACAAGTTTACATTCTATGTCCATGTGGTTTCAAATGCTTGTAGATTTGATCTTCTCAAAATGAGAGAAGCTTGATTTGCATACATGTGATTTTTGATTATATATATATAAAAAGAAATAAATGTTTCTGAATGGCATGCTTTATGATGGCTCTTTAAATTTGTATTGGTATTTGTTTATGATAAATAACTGATTTTATTGTTGCTAAAGTGTTGGATATTTCAGTTTGCAATTTTAAAAAGAGAATTTTATATAACATATTTAGTTTTAAGATTATAAACTTGAAGATTAAGAATAACTTGATAGTATGTACTGTCAAGTTATTAAATGATGAGTGATGAAAATAAAATATATAAAATATGTATTTAAACAAGAAATAGCTAAAGTATCTATAAAATATATATAAAGCATAAAGCATTTAAATACTCTATAGAACATTATTAAACAACGTGTTAAAACTTCGGTAATTTCATGGATTTAGGCTTAATAGCAAAAAAGCCTCCAGCCCTGGACGGATACTAGCGAAAGAGACTCCTGGTTTCAGCAATAAGCTCACTTTTGCACTTCCCAAAATATGACAAGTTGTTTTAAAAATTTCTCCTAGAATCATTATTCAAAATATAGGATATCAAGTATTATGACAGCTTTGTTACTTGCAAGCTATTTATTAGATGATATTGAAGCTGGTTAAAATCACTTTAAATTATAAATATAATTAATGATCAAAGCTTATAAGTAATAGTCTATATGTATTTTTTTAATTTGTATGTGTACACTCCTTATAAAAAATTACTTATTTTACAGCAAAAACTGAAAAAGCATTGTACAGCTGATTGAATTTTTTAATGATTGTTTTCAAATATATGGTTTTTGTTGTCAATAAAACATTATAAAAAATATTTGTTGAAAATTGTATTTTTACTTTTTACAAAACTGAACAAAATCCATTGTAATTAGTAAGTTATAAAATTGATAATTTTGTTGCTTAATTTTTACACTGATATTACAGAATTAATAAATGAAATAGATATTAATTTATTTACTTATTTTACTCAGTTTTAATTTAATTATTGATATTTTTTCACATAAATAATTAAGTTGAATTTGATAATTTAATACTAAAAAGTCTAAAAAAATTATCCATTTTTAATTAATGCTGTGCTTAAAATAGATTTAAGATATTTTTTATGTATTTTGAAAATTATTCTATATAATTGAATGTAAGTATTTTATTTGTGCAGTTTAAGGTTAGAATAATATTTTAAAAGTAATTCTATGGAAATTAGGTTGATACTGAAGAATACTAAAATTAATTTATTTTATAATACCAATTTTTGTAAATAGTCTGGTTTATAATGAATCCTTTTTATACAGCTACGTAAAAATGAAAATTTGCTGAAAACCACTTTTCCTTTATTTGATTATGAAAAAAATGGTGAAGTATCATTTCCTGATTTTTGTATTGTCATAAATTTTGGCGTGATGACTTTGCCTTCAAAGTTATTTGATGAAATTTGTAAAAAGTGAGTAAATTTTTTTATTTAGAAATAGAATTAGAAGTATGAATTTTGAGTACTTTATAAGATAAATTTGTTTTAACTAAAAACATGCAATTTTTTTTACCAGAAAGTTAATAAAGGACATACACCTTTCAACTGTTTACTTATATGGTAACAATGAAATATTTAGCAGTAAATATTTCAACAAATGAACTTTGATAATGTCTGATGCTAACATTCGTTTTTATAAACTTTAAAAAAAAATTTTTTTTTAAACCTTAAGATTTTTAAAAATTTTCTTTAAAATGTTGTGTAGTCTTAATTTTTCTTTTATGTAAACATGTGAAGCAGTTGCAGACACTAAAAGAATTAACACAATATTATAATTATTTGTAATTATATCATGATACCTAACAAACGATGTGTTGTACTCATTATTAGTACCTTATTTCTAAAATGCTTGTTTGCTGACTAATTTGTAAACATATCTCTACTTTTTCAGCTTGTTCAGTTCATTTTTGGCATTAGAGTTCATGACATATAAATTTTACTGATATTTCCTTCGTTCAACCTATAAATTTGATTATTTTTTGCCTATTGAAATTATATTTATAGGGAAACTGTATATAAACCTTTAGGCTTTTGAAGCTAGCTTTTTTTAAGCAGGCTAGGTCTATTTTTGTATAAAAGTAACTAATTTAATAATAATATTTTATAGTGTATATGTAAATTATTTATAAATATATTCTACTGTTCTTTGCATATTGAGTTAAGAGTTATATTTCTTGTAGTACTATCTACTTGTTGCTATCAAATTTATTTATAATTGTAGGTATATGAATCAAGTGTCATTTTATAACATATACATAGTAGATTTTATGCATTTTTAGAAGTATGGAAAAATGTTTTATTTTTTATGGACAATATGAATTTTTTTTAATTTCTTTTCTGAAAACATTTTAAACATTCTCTTATCAATTATAAAATGTAGTTTTTTTTTATCTATATAATATTCATTTCTATTATTATAAAAATGTGTATTAAACATTTTTCGTTTATAGTTCTTACATTTTGAAGCACATTACAAAAGATTAAAGTTTTAGCTTAAAATAATCTGCAAATTATCATTTGCAATAATAGTTTTTACTTTGCATTATAAAATTCAATTGACCTCAATTGTTATATTTCCTACTGATATCTTGCATTTGAATCTGATATATATACATTAACTGATATTTCCAATTTTGGAATTCTTAATTATTTATCAGAAATATAAATATGAGATAAAATGCTATTCTGATTTCTAAAAACAAATGAAAAAGTTACTGTATTAGTTTAAAGCAATTCATAATTAGTGAATATTTTAAAATTATTAATTTACAATAAATAATTTGTTATAAAACCAATAAGTATAGTAATTAATCTTTTATAAATGCAAATATATTTTTTCTATATTCTATTCTTTTTTTCTTTTTTAGTTTAAAAAATAAAGTTAATGCAAGATTTTATTTCTATAACATTTTTTTCCGGTTTTTTTTATTAAATCCCTATATGTTAATATGCTTTGTTATAATATTATGTATTTATAATAAAGTATTCTTTTGAAATCTTAAAAAATAATCTGTAGTTTTCAAATATACAATTTTAGTATGATATAAAATTTGTAAAATGAAAACCTGCTTTGCTTTTTTACCAAATCCATCTTTTGACATACAAAATATATATTATTACACGTTTTGACAAAGTAATTCTGTATTTACCTCATTTAATAAATAATATGTTTAATTGCTTAACTTTATTAAGATTGTTTTATTTTTATCAAAAAAATAAAACATAAATTGTTGGAAAAATTTATTTAACAGGTAATATAAGTTAATTTTATAATCAAATTATGTAATTTGGTTTGACAATGCATATTTGCACAACAATAGAATTCATATTGTTTCTTCTGAAACAATATGAAGATTTCACAAGAACTCAATATTTATAAATAATTGTATAAGTTGAAAAAAATATGCTTAAATTTACTTTTTTCTGAAAAATAAAAAATAAATTTGTTTTTAATTTTAAAAAATTATTAAAACTAATAAATTAAATATATGGTTTTTGTAATTTTCTTGTTTTTTTGAAAAAAGCAACTTTTTATGTATAGAAAATTTTTAAAATATTATTATTTATATATTTTTATTAACATTTTAATATAAAATATTAGTAAAAATGTAACTATAGTAATAATGTAATAAAAATATAATAATAATAAAATAACATTTTTATTTATAAATTGTATATTTTATTAATATTTAATTAAAAACAATTTTCAAATAAATGATTTACAATTTTATTCTTTTGTAATTTCAATATTATATAGATTGATTTTCATTAAATGTGGCATTATATTACTTGTTTGAAATGATTGGCAATTATAAAAAGAACATTAGTTTAATTTATCTTCTGGTGTTATATGAAAACTCTGTGTGCCACTGTGCTTGTTAATAAATCTTCTAAACTATAAATAATTGGTGATTTTTTAAAAAGTCTGAAATTTAACACTTAATTATCTTGAATATGATTATTAGAAAATCATACAAATTACAAATAAGTTTGATATACTTTTCACATATTTTTAATAGTTTTTTTATTCTTGAAATAAATTAATTTTATTGACAAATATTAAGATACTTGTCAATAAAATTAATTATGGCATTATTTTATTTGATATGTATTTCTTAAGAAAATTTTATCGTATTTCTAAAAATTATTTGAATATTTATTTTCCATTAGGAGGTTTTTTTCTTAAGTAAAATCTTTTAATATTAAGTACAATAAAAATTTTTTTTCTAATTTTATAATCAAATATCTTTTGTCGATTGCTAGCCAGACTGGCAATATGGATGCGCTGCTCCACTTTATCAAAAATATCTAATTTGTTAGTAACAGAGGCAGATTTGTGATAAAATACCTTTTGATAAACATTTTTAAGCTGTTAAATGTGAAATTGTATTTATGCTCTACTTCTTGAATCTAATATGTATCATATTTCCATCAATTAATTTTTCAATTATTTTATACATAAATGGGATGTACGTAAATTACAGCATAAATCTGAAATCTTAAAATTATTTTTAGGAATTAATCATGACAGATTGTTTTTCCTGCCTTGTATTTTTGTTCTATATTTATTTTTAATCTAATGATATATTACTTATTTTAAGAACTTGAATTTTGTGACTATAATTTTTATTGTTTGTTAATTTATTTTTATATTTAGACTAGACATTTCTTCTGACGGTAAAATCCAGTATCAAGATTTCCTTGACAGATATACTACTGTGAAAGGGAAACAGTCTTTGCAAAAGTAGGCTAATACTTTTTCTTTACTTTAAAGGTGTTCTTGATGTATAATAATTATGACTTTTCTAATCATTATTTATAATTCAAAATCAACATTTATGTTTAATTCATATAAGCTATATAAAAAAGAATTTGTGTCTTATAATTTTTAATTAAAACATAGTACCATTTTGCTGATATGGACTTACAATAAATTCAGGCAGACCATAAAATACTGTGCAGTCAATAAGCTTTAAATTTCAATCAGTCAATGTTTTTTTTTTTTTTTTTTTTTTTTTTTTTTTTTTTCCTTGATCTATTTATTTCTGGAAAATGTGTAAATATATTTCTGTCAAATTGTACATAAAAATTAAGTAATTTTTTATTAATTTATATATATATATAATATAATTTAATTTTATCCAAAATAAGCTTATTAATTTATATAATGTGGATTAATTTGGTATATAAAGGAGACATGATTCTTTTTTTTCTTCCCTCTGATATGGACTGGTTTGTTTCCCTCAAATTCAGACTATTTATGTTATATGATAATGTATACTAAAATGCCAATATATTTAAAAACAAAATAAAAAATAACAGAATAAAATAATGTTTGAAGAATTAACTAAAACTTACACAAATAAGAACTACTGTAGAAATGTTTACTAGCAATCACGTCAATCAAAGTTTTGTATTTTGATTCTATTAAAATGAGAGACAGAAATAAATTTTGAGTATGCATCTCATACTTTAATCTAATACAAAAAAGAAAATTCCATATCATTTTGCATTATCTTCATTTTCTTTTTTAATTCTTTCTGATTTTAAGATATTTTTTAATAAGATCTTAAAGATAGAACAACTAATAAGCTTTATAGTCTCATGAAGAAGTTAGATCTTTTGTTATACAATGAAATTACTCTTCCAGATTCATGTTATTGCATTTTATAGTTATCATCCTAAGATTACCTATTTTATTTCTTGGTGATGTCATGATGTGTACAATTGTGCTTACTTACTTTAAAATGTTAACATTGTTAAATATTTCCTATGTTAGATCTGTAGACACATAAAAATCAGAATCTGTATTAACAGATCTAAATTGATTCTTCAAACTGATCAAAGCAATTTGATTAAAGGCAATTGATACACATTATTTTATAGTCTATTCGGTTTTGCAGGAAGGTGATTTTGGTTTTACACCAATGGATAGCATTATGTTTGTGTTGTTATTCTTTTCTCAATTATTTTTTGTTCTTTTGAGATTTGTTAGACAATACTTTTAGATTGCTGTTGAAACAAATTCCGTATAATTTTATTTACAACTGTCAATTTACAGTCAGTTTTGACATGAAGTACAAAAGTAAGCATTTTTGACATATTTTACTTTTTTATTTTCATAAAGGCATGAAAGCGGCACAAAGAGATATGTGAAATTTATAGTTTTAATTGCTTAGCAGAACTTGCATGTCAGGATTGTTTTAAAATTTTTCGTTCTGGAGATTTTTCACTGAAAGATGTCCAAGGTTCTGGTCAACCTTCTGAAGTTGATGATGACAAAATGAAAAATATAATTGAATCAAATAACCATGTGAAAAATTGAAAAAAAGGTTAAATGTATCAAACACAACAATTAAAAAGCATATAAGATGTCATATACTTGTTAGGAAGCTCAACATTTGGGTTTTCACAAATTGAAAGAAATTCACCTAACACAATGAATCAATTTTTGTGATATGCATTTCAAATGTAATGCAATTGACCCTTTTTTAAGCAAATTATCACTGACAATGAAAAATGGATTGTCTACGATAATGTTAATCGAAAAAGATCATGATTCAAGTACCAGCACAAATTTTAAACTGCTTCCAAATCACCAAAAGATCAACTCAGATGTTAACTTTGTTTTATTTCTTCCAACTTGTGAAATCAGAGGAAGCAATTTAACCCTTTAAGCGTGTAACGTTGACGCTTAAAGGGTTAAATTAAGTAGTGCAATAATGACAAATAAACACTCCGATGACGAGGTAAGTTCGTCAAGCACGCTTAAAGGGTTAAGAGAAAAGGCATTTAATGACATATGATAGTTATTGTGAAAATATTATATATTTTAAATATGTTGAAGAGGTGAGGATTTGACATTGTATGTTGTTGGGTTTTAAGTAATGTTATCTTTTCTCGGAATAAGCTTGTAGATAATGTTGCTAAAAATATCACTGACTTTTTACATAAAACATTTCATTTTTTGACATTAAACAAATTATCAAAGATTTCATTTTTTTCTAATGGCAGAAGACTTGGGATTAGCAAACAAACAGCAAATTATATATTATATCATCTTGCATTCTACCATTTCCAGTTGTTCCCATGTAAAGAGTTTATGTAAAACTTACAGAGGCATTTGCATTGGATGTACAAGATTTAGACACAAGCACTTACTCTTGCTCCGGTTCTCATCCTGCTCCGGTTTGTGATGAATAATGTACCATATGCAGTGCATCATATTTTAATTGTATGTAAATAATATTTTCAATGATTTTTGCTTATTATTATGCGCAATTAGATTTTTTTAATTCTATTTAAACTTTTATCTATTTTAATTTTTTACGTAAAATTTTAAACATTGTGGGGTGCAGAAATGTCCAATATTGAACCTTGCAATGCTAAATTTCACAAAAATCAAATCAAACAGCATTTAACTTCATTTTATGCACTTATTCTTGTAGAAAAATGGGCGACACTTAAATGAATGTGTTGTAGAAAACTCAATCTTTAAAATATTACTTTGCTTCATTCATAAATTTGACTTCAATGCAATAAAATTAAATTCTTATTTATAACTACTAAAAATATTCTAGTATCCATAAAAATGCATGTGATTATAATTATTGCATTTATTTTTATTATACTAAACTTAAATATTACACTTTTCTTACAAATATATTTGTAAGGTTTTCATATGTTTCTTCTTTTTAGAAATATGTTATTTAAATATCAAACTTCCAATGAATTTTATAATGACTACATCAATATAATACACCAATATAATAACAAATAACTTTTTATATACGATTATAATATTTTTAAAAATGAACTTTAATAATTGGCTTCTTGAAAAGTTATAGAATTTTATCTATTATTACCATTATCTATTATTGTTTTCATCAAAATTTATTCTGTTTTTGTTTTATTGCCATCACAAGAAAAATTAAAATTAATTCAAACTCGTCACAGGAATTGGCACCATTATTTGTACAATTTTCTTTATTATCCAGGTTATTTTTTTATTTTTCATCACTCAAAATTTTACAATGGGAAACCATTAAAAATTAATCTAAACATAAGAAAAGATTGCTTTTTTTATTAAACCCTTTTTATTTCAAAATTTTCTGTACTCCCTACTTTATTAGTTTATGAGTTTTAGACACAAAAGGATGGCAGTTTATTCTGCCTGAATTATCTGATGGAAATATAATTAGGCAAAAATCTAGGATTTGAAAGGGAGAAGAAATCCATGGTACAACTGCTGTACCATATCCAGATTCTGAGACACTTATTTTCAGGGTACAAAAGTTATATTGCCAGAAGGAAAATGTTAAACTGGTAAGCTGATATTTGTACTACAATAGGGATTTCTTTTCTTTGATTTATATATTTATATTGGCACCCTAACAAAAATTTGCAGGGTTTTATCAAGCACCTGACTAGCATCTTTTCTTACAAAGAAAACTTATAATTTGGTGTTGTTTCTTGTATGGTGCAATTTATTGTTGACTTTTTTTTTTTTTCATGTGAAGGCTATTATTCTTTAGCTTTTTTCAAAAAATATATTTAAATTTATAGTATATGAAAACATTTATTATAAACAATCTTAGACTAATAATGTCATCTGACTCTCAGCCATGTAAAACTATTGAATTTAATTATAATGTTTGCCAACAAGATTTTTTATTTTTGTAAAAAAATCATTTTATTTTCGCACATTTTTTTATTGTAAGCTTATGAATTCAATCATTGAAAATTCCCTCTGTGTTAAATTGTTTTAATGATTTTTTTCTGAAAATGTATTTGCTTTTAAGATTTATTTTGCAAATATTCTTTCATCTCTTATAATAAGTTTTCTAGTAAACCTTTATTATAGTACTATCATTTATCCAAATCAAAGTTATTGTTATAACTGCATACTTGTTTAGCTCAATTTAAATTTACTTATAAATGAGTATAAATAAATAAAATAAAATCATGTTTAAAATTCATAATTATTAGTAATGTTTATAATTGTTGTTTTTTCACAGGGAAATCATGAAATTAGACAATATTCCTGTGGTTCAAAAGATTAAAAATAATTGTTCATGTCCTAAAGCATGCTTACTTGCCCTACTTAAAAAAGGAAATGAGGTGTGTATTTGTCTGAATTATATTTATTATAATGTTACTGTTGAATCCAAGTATTTTTAAAATTTGTTATATCTTATTTACTAAAAAATAGTTATCGTATTTACGAAAAAACATTTCTTCTTATTATGTAAAACAAAATGTTGTCGATGAAACATTAATTTCATGTATTATTTGAAGGTAATTACCATTATTGAAAGAGAAAACGTTTTAAAATAAAGATTCTGGAACTTTATTGAAAACATTATAAGCAAATGAATTTGAACTGTAAAAATAAAACAATACAAAAATTCCATTGTTAAGAAGATAGGTTGGTTGCCTTGAGTGAAAATAGGTTCTTATATAGTTGTAGATCTATATTGTAGCATTTTGCAGTTGTATATAACCAACATATTATGTAAAAATAATTTGTATTTAATCTTAAATATTTTTTTTAATTTATTGATTTGTGTAACAAAAATTTGTTTTAAATTTCCTCCATTATTTTGTAATTTTACATTTTAAAGTAAATTTGTAATTTTTTTGTAAACTTTTAATATTATCAAATTACTAGCTTACCTTAAAGTATCAGTTTCCAATATTTCGAGATCGCATATAAAGTTCAAAGCATGTATCTGTGTTCACTCAGCCAGCTCAATTTTTAGTTCTCTTATAAGTAATGCAACAAAATAATTATCAGGTTCAAATAATGATTTTCTGCATTTAGAGAATTATTGTTCATATTCATATAAGATTCAAATTATAAATTAATGTAAACCCAATTATTGGAAATAAAAATCTCTTATGGTCTCATTAAGAACGTAAATCGTAGTTTTTATATCACTCATGTAGTAGTAGTATTTCTAATTCCTTTTATTATACATTGCACATATAACCAACCATACTCTGCCCACATATATGTACATTAAGCATTTCTATATAAATAGATTGAGTAAAGTATTTTATTTATGTTTATTTTTGTATATTTATGTATGTTTATTGGAATCATATTTTATTAATTTTATCAAAATTATTATAATGTCATTGCTATCTGATTATCCAGCTTATTAGTATATATCAAACACAACTATTCAATATAAAATTTCAAGCTTATATATATATATATATATATATATAATTGACTTGTAAAAAATATTCTGACAGCATAATTTTATTGATATAAACATTTTATAAGTTCTTATTTATTTGTGAATGATTCTATTTTATTAAAAGAAAATAAATTTCAACTTTTAAGTAGATTATGATAAAGGCGAATTTAGGTAATTTTTATGATTATGATATTTGTACATATAAAATTAAACTCAGTGACATGGCAGCCCATATGGGAACAAGGCCTACACTGTCCATATCCGTTTTCATGATCGAAGGCCCTGGAATCTGAAATTTATGTCCAGGTTAGCTGGTCAGCCTGATATGAAACTGCCATTTAATTTCCAAGCATGCTTTGTGCTTAATTTCACTGAAGGGGTGAAAGAGTTAAACTGCGTTAAAAATATAATATAAAAATGAACTTTATTGATGTCAATAATTTAACATTGAAAATTAAATGAGTTTTATGTCATTAATTTGATTAAGCTTTTGATCAATAAGTTGAAGAACCTTTCTTAACTGTAAAATTAGAAAATGTAGTCACTCTTTCTTAAAAGCGTATTTTGAATGCTTCAATTAACAAACAGTTTTGAAATATTCTGTCCCTCTATAATTGTAAGAAAATAATGACATGAAAATTTTTTATTAACTATTTATTTAATCATTTTTTATTTGTTTAACCATGTATTTATTTATTATATTTATAATGTATTAATATAAAATAATTTGGTTTGTTTTTTTCACCCATGAATTTGTTTTTTTAATAAATTATTTTAAAGGCCTGTTAAATTTTTTCTCAAATTTACCTTTACATGTAGATTAATTATAATGATTCTTTTGAACTTTAATTGAATTACTTTTTCTTTATTTTTTAAGATAAATTATAAAATATCTAAGCTAGTTTTTTGTTATTGAGATTACTTATCAGATTTTTTTTTCATTACTGATTCAGAAGAAGTTTCCTGCAATTCTATTTCACATTCAGAAAAATATTTTATTGATTTTATATTGAGAATTACAATAATTAATTATAATAGCCTGAATTATTTTGTTTTTATAGGAAGATAGCTGTGAAATAACTAGAAATGAATTAAAAAGAATTTTAAACTTAGACCTGAAATTAAAAGTGTCTGAAAATGATTTCAAAGCTTTAATTAATTTGTTAGATTCTGAAAACACAAACATCATTAATTCCATGGATTTTCTTAAACTTTTTGATGATTTAAATGAAAACACTAATGTAAGTATATATACACTAATGTATTCAGATATCAGATTTACTTATACATATATGATAATATGGGGAAAATGTAAAGCATTGAATTTAAATAATTTTATTCAATTTTAAAATTAAATAAAATTAATTTTTAATTCAGAATTATTTTTGTACCTTTTTATTGCTAATTTAATTATGATTTCCTTTCATAATCATAGATTTCTTTTTAATTTTCTTCTTATTTATTGATGATAAAATTAGACAAAGAAAAATTTGTCATTTAAATTTCATTGAAAGTGAATGAAATGAATGAGAAAGAAGTTCCTAAGTAATCGTCAAAAAATATATGTAGAAAATTCGATAATAAATTAATTTATTTAATCTACATTTTTTACATTCTCATATCATCTTCAATACTTAGTTTTCAGAATTTATTTTATTATTATTATTTTAGAAGTTATTTAGAAAGTGACATTTGAAAAAATCAAAATTTATTTTTGTAGATAATCAAAATTAAGAAAATATTTGATATGCTTTACCTTTAAATAGTTTTTTTATAAAATTTCTTTTAGTTATAATAATTATATCTATTGTTTTTTTATATTAATGGATGATTCATCAGCCTTTCATAATTTATCAAAAAAGAAAATTCCCTTTAGTTTGAACTGTGTATGATAACGTAACAATTCCATACTTCCATGACAAATCTTTTCTGTTAGTATAGTTGTATATTCCATAAAGTAGTTTTAAGCTAAAAATAGGAATATATTGATTTAAAGTGTATTCATAAAAACACTGAGAACTTTTAATATAAAGAAACTCAATGACCCTTCTTTAAGAAAGTTCAAACAGCTTTCTTTTTAATAAAGCACATAAAAGTTTTTTGTTTGCAGTTTAACCTTAATGTTTTTCAGTTTTATACATATCTAAGAATTCTGAAAGGAATAAATTGAAAATTAAAATATATGAGAAAACATTTTCATAATTTTCATGACAACAAAATTACTTTTTTTGTGTGTATAGTAAAGTCTTTACAAAGTAATGTTAATATAAATTACTAATTTTCTAATTAAATATTTTTAAAATTCGTTTTGCACTCATAATATATATTAATCATAAAATTTACATACATACAAATTTATATAATACAGTAATATTATTTTACTCATTGTAAAAATTGCTTATAGAATAAGTTCAACTTATATAATACCTTTTTTTATTTCTTGAAAGTATTCTATTTTGAAAAAAAGAACAATGAAAAAAAGAAAAGTAATTAATTGTCCAATTTATTTTCATAATAGATGGTTATGTGAATTGTTTTTATACTTTCTTCAATATGTTTATGTGCTTAATATAACTTATAACTGCTATAAGTGGTTCAGATATATTTTACTTTATACAATCGAAACAATTTGTCTTATTGTATTTGTGGAAACTTATAGTTAATTTATATTCAGCAAATATCATACCCAAATATAGAATGAATTCAATTTAAACCTTAAAAGATGTCAAGAAACTTAGCATAATATAATAAATATAATATTCTGATTATTTTATTACATTTCCATTTTTAAAGATGAAGAAACTTAATGGTCATGATTGTATTAGATTAATTTGCTCAAATTATGAAATTTTTTAAAATTTAGCTATTCATTAATGACTGGCATAATTTTCAATTATGAAAGTATGTAAATGTACTATAAATAAAAAATATAATTTTTAATTGGTATAGAACTTCTTAATCCATAAATTAACGTTTTAATTTATGTCAGATTTAATAGTTTCCTTTATACTATACATATTATTATTTAAATTTTTATAAATTTATTAAAATAAAATATTTATATTTTTTATTTACTTCCACTTATCTAAAAAGATTTTTTTACATGTATGAAAATGAATTCCTTTAAGGAAAGGAAAAATAAATATAGAGTGATGAATAATCTTAGCTTTATTATGCTGAATTTTTATTTATCAATAAAAAATTTGAATTTATTTTTATTAAAAGTAACATTTGTATTTCATCCCAAATTTACTATTAGGTACTTTAGAGTTTAAACAATAGTTGTTTCATATTGAAACCTAGTAATTTATTTTTGAAATGAAATCTGTGAAAATAAAATTATATACTTAATACATTTTACGTTTAAAATATGTTTAAATTTTTTCTGGCATTAATTTTTTACATCTCAAGTGAGATATCATTATTTACTTCATTTTAAGTAAAATAGTAAATTCTAAGTACATGAAAATCCCTGAAAATCCTGAGTAATTAAAAAATTTTACAACATGAACTCCTTTTATTAATATCTTTTCAAAATTTTGATTTTATGTAATCAATTTAGGTAGATAATGTTGAAAAATGAAATACCTGAAATATATGGAAATGTACCTGATATATATGAAAGAAAAGTGTACAATTTAGATGGAATGTATAAAATAAAAAAAGCTTACTAGAGATCTGATGTTCATATCAATGAATTTTACCTAATTAGAAATTTTTATTGACATTTTAGTTGAAAATTTACAGCAAAAAATATTTAAAAAAATTGCTTCTTAATAATATTCATATGTTTTTATTTCATAAATATTTGGTAATCATTATTTCAAATATAAATTTTAAGCAAATTCTGCATAATTATAATCACTAAAGTGATTAACTAATCTTATGAAAAATCATTTGAATATTTTGATGATCACAGTGTGAACACATTTTTTAATGCCATCTTATTTATTCTGGTATAAATAATAGATTAATATAAAATATTCATTGGAAAAAGGCAGTAATTATTAAACAATATTTTTTACAAATTCTAATTATATTTACATTTCAATTTAAGATTTCATTTATCCATTTTAATAAATTAGTCTATTTCTGAAAACTGCTTCCATGCATTGCCTTTTTTTTATTAATATTGAATTTCAAATTAACAAATTTTAATATTTAATTATTATTTTCTTAATTTATTGAACTTAAATTTAACTTCTTTTTTTCCCATTTGTCTAAATAAATTTCTGGAAATCTTATAATGCATTTTTAGTTTTGATGTATATCAAAATTGAAAAGTAATCAACAATTAAGTCTGTTGAAATTGTTTTTTTGCAGTTCTTGATCTTCAAAAAATGTTCTTTAAAAATAATGTCCTTAGTTATTTTAGAAGTATACAAATTTTAGTCCCTTAATATAAAAGCCAATTATGAATTCTGTTATAAGTGAAATGTAAATCATTGTGTTAAAATCTTTTTAAATATTCTGCATTTATTTAAAATAAAATATTCAAGTCATTTGTACAAATCAGCTAATTATAAACAAATTAAATATATAGCTCTTAACTTTTTTTGTAATTATAAAGTTATTAAATATTGTAGTAAGGACTCCTTATTATAATATTTATTCCAATGCAATTTTTATTAGCCTTATATTTGGAAAGCTGCCAACATAATGCTGTTATAAGCAAAAATGTTTTTTCAAAAATCATAAAATATGTAAAAATAAAAAAATAGTAAAAATCTTTAATATTATGTGGTAATATAGAAAGGAAGAAAAATGCTAAAAATATTCTCTTTATTGCCAGTGTAAATCAGGACAATTTTAAACAAGTGAGAAATTTCAATATTTCTATTCTTAAAGACAGAAAAGTTCTTGTGCATAATTTATATTCTTTAAATTAATTATATCATAGTATAAGTAGTTTTACTCAATGTTTTACTTACAATTTAATTTAATAACGAATTTGTGTATTCAAACTTTCAATGCCAAACTGAAATTCTAAGTGAACATTTTATTCCTTTCCTTGCAATTGTTGTTAGTTTGACTTGGATCAAAATTTAGCAGATGAAGTGAAGGAGCATTTTATACACGCATTTATTTTATTCATATGCTGCAAATTTATTTGAATGTTACAAAATGTTGTAGAAGAATTTTGCATATAATACTATATTGAAATATAGTACATATGGAGAGAGGCCTACTGACTTAAAGTGGAACCCCTGGGTGGACTTCATTTATTGACTTTATTTATTTACTTAGTTATCAGCCTTCATAGACTAAAAACCTCTCCTTTTATTGATGCATATTTATGATTATAGGAAACTCTGAAATTGACTATTAGTCTGTCAGTCCTACTTTACAAATTATTTATTTTTTCCACTTTTATGTGGATGTGTTAAAATTCAGTGTAATTTTATATGAGTATAAGAAGTTTTTACATGATTGAGTTACAGAATTTTACTTTTCATTAAACTAAGATAGTAAATTTTTTTTAATTTTTGAAATGTATTTTTTATGTATCTATTTGTTCACAACTTAAAGAAATGAATTTAATATATGATACTTATTTATATATTATTAAATTATATATTATACTTATTATATATTATATTATATATATTACTCTTATTATATTATTATATACATACTTATTTATATATTATTATATATTATACTATATATATATTATTAAAAAGATACCTCAAAATACAGAAAATATTTCATTCAAGAATACTTTCTAAAGTAATTATTTAAGAATTAATAAACAGAGATTGGATTTGTCAAGTACTTTCTTTCCTGGTGTGCCTAAAAAACAGCACACCGCTTTAAAATTCAAACTCTATTCATGACTTTTCAAGATTTTGATTCTGAATTTAATGATTGATAATAATAAATCATTTTCCAAAATCAATTATAGATAAGAACTTTAAAAATAATTTCCTATTTGTTTAAATTTTAAATAATTAAAAATTAATCGTTTCAAGTGATTTGGGTTAGATTTGATGTGAATTTTCATATGTTTTTGTTAAATTAAAAAATGTTTAACTATCAGACAAAAAGAGTTAGACTAACTCCTTTTAAAATCATAATTTTATGACTGTTATTTTCTCTTACATTTCAATAAAGCAATAATAAAAGAAAAGAAACTATATTTTTTCTACTTTTCATACTTTTTAAAAAAAGAAAAAAAAACATTTTTTATTATTTTGAATAATTTAATACATATTATTAAATACAAAAAAGCAAAATGTTACCAGACTTTATTAAATTATTTTTTGAAATCTCTATAAATATCTCATAGTCTTATTAGCATATTACCTGTAAATTGTTTATCAAGATCAATCAATTTTGTTTTCATTAATTTGTAAATTATATATTATTTTCTTACTGTTCTCTAAAACTTTTGAAAATGCTGTAAATGAACCTTTTTCCTAAAATAAAATTGAATGCTTTAAACTTGAAAACAAAACTCGAAATTTATTTAATAATTTTTTTTAGATTAATTTTTTTATAAATTACTTGATTTTAATAATTTTTTTTATTCTGAAAATATGTAAAAGCTGTAGATTGAGCAAAGTTTTGTGGGAATAATCGAGTAACTTATTATCAATTGTTATATATTGTGTTGTAGTTAAAAAATATAAATTAATTTGAAGAGTGTTTTTATTTTTATTTTAAAAAAGTAATATTTCCAAGATAAAAAGCGAAAAGTTTATAAAATAAGTATATTATAAGTATTTGTAATTAATGAATTTTCTCTGTGTGTATGATTTATAATTGTATTATTTTTAAAGGATAAAATATGTTCAGGAAATATAAATAGCTCAGCACAAGAGGAACATCACTCAATCTTGAAAGGAGAAAAATTAAAATCTGAATTAAAGTATTATTTAAATAAAACTGTGAAAGATCTTAGAAAAGTAAGAAATTATACATTGATTTATTTTTCATCAAATCACTTGGAATTTTCATTTAATAAAGTATTTTCGTACTTGAACTCATTTTGACCATTAGGCTATGAATGAGAATGATCAGGGTCAAAGTGGATTTATTGCGCTTACTAAATTACGAAGTATTATTGAAGAATTCTGCTTTCCATTAACAGATGAGCAGTTTGAAGAAATAATTTCTGATTTTAAGAAATGTGGAGATACTTTGAATTACAGAGAATTCTTAAATAGTTTTAAGAAACATCCTTCTGAAGTAATATGCATTTTATCAACTTAAACACGTTTAAATATTTTTAAATGTGTTATTTATTTTTCTTTTTTTTTTTTTTATTTCCATTCATGATTTTGAAATTTATCAAAATTAATAGTATCAATAGTTTTTTTCCCCTGAATATTGTTAGAATAAAAGTCAACAATGTGATTTATTCTCTTTCAACATCATACATTGCTGGCCACCCAAATTGTAACACCAAGAAAGACAAGGGATATCATGACAAAATTTATTTTGTACATAACATGTTGACCAAGTATCAAATGATTGAATTTATAGACTTCTGTGAAGTGTGGCTCTTGCCAAAATCAGTAGCTGTAGTTGTAGAACACCGCTGCCACATGCCTCAGAATTGATTCAAACAGACTTTTTTATGTGTTCTTGGGGTACAAAAGACCAAGCAGCTTCCACATGTTGCCAAACTTGATATGGTGTGTCAGCTAGGGATATAATTTGGATCAATGGTTGAACAACCAAGGACCACATGTTTTCTATCTGCGAAATATAAGAAAAGCGAGCAATTTGGAAGCAATTCAACTTGACGATTGACGAAGAATCCCTTGGATAATGCCTGCCACATGTGAGGATGTCCTGTTGAATTATCTTGTTGAAAGATGCCCGTGGGTAAGGAAGGACAACTGATCGAAAAATAATCGCTGTTATCTACAAGGCATAATTAATCGTGCTTTCCCCCTTTGAAATTTCCAATCCTTAAATAACGATTTAAAGTGGCGCCACAGGCGCGCTTGATGTGTGTCTGCTCTGAAATTCTATTCATTTGCATACCTCACCTCCACTAATATAGATTGTAAATTTCATATTATTTGCATGCTTCCTTCAGGATGTTGCATTTATTGTGGCCAGCAGTGTATATTAGAATAATAAATGTAATTATAATCTAGAGCAGGGGTGGCCAAACTTTTGGGATCCGGGGTCTACTCCACATTTAAAAAATCGAAGGCGATCTACCATTGGCAGAGCTAAATTAATTTATTTTTGGTTACAAGAAAATATGGTAAATTACGTAATTTTTCTAAAGAAAACTTAATATTAATATTTACAAAATAAAAATTCAGTGACGAAAATAATCAAGTATTCATATATCAAATACTGACCACCCTATTCACTTCGTTTAGTTGAAATTTGGACTGTTTATCTGCGACAAGTTTATCATATTGTGACTGGTACGAGCTTATTGCAATGCTTAAATACGAAATTAAATGTTCATCTGTTAAATGCGACCAATGTTTGTTTTTTGTTCATGGTTGAAAAAGCAGATTCGCAAAGATACATCGATCCAAAGTATGATTTCAAATACAAAATCAATTTGTAAATATTTGGAAACGTTTCCTCAGAAATTAATTTCCAAAAACCAGTGTCGCTAAATATGCTCTGGATTTAAGAAATATATCGCATCTTAATTTAATAATTTCTTCCTCGACCGTGACTGAAGTGGTATCTATTAAATGTCCTATTTTTTTCAGATACTCCATTAATGTTGACATTTTCATTAAATGGAAATATCATAAAATTGAGTATTTCTTCCAATCTAAATTAGTCAGTGAATCTTCTTTCAAGTTCTTCAAATAAAACATCTAAGTGTTCAGTGAAATCTTCGAAATCTCGGTTTGGATTATGCATGCACTCTTCCTCCATGTTTTTGAAGTTTCTCAATTCATGTTTTCTTAATTGAGACGCATACCTTTTTTATCATTTCTTTGAAAGTTTTAATCGCATTCATCATATCTTGTAAACATTTATTCTTTCCTTGTAAATTTAGGTTTAAGTCGTTAAGTTTTGCAGTAATATCGCAGAGAAAAGCTAGTTTCATGAACCATTTCTCATCTTCCAATTCCGTAATGTGCTCTCCTTTTATTCGTAGAAAATTTTTTATTTATGGTAACAGAATACGAAATCTTTTTAAAAAAGCACCACGGCTTAGCCACCTCACGTCTGTGTGCAATAAGAGATCTCCATACTCTGATTCAGTTTCTTCTAAAAGCGCCCGAAATTGTCGTCTCTGAAGACTTTTTGAACGAATTGAATTGACGATTTTAAAAGTAATTTTCATTATATCATTAGACTTTAGTGTTTTTGAACACAATACCTGTTGATGGATAATGCAATGATAGCTGGTAAAACTGGGAATTTCCTCATCATTATTGCATAAGGCAATAAAACCAGTTCGATTCCCGACCATTGCTGGAGCTCCATCTGTTGTAATAGATACCAATTTATATATTGGAATTCCTGTCTTATCAATAAAGTTTTTAAATGAATTGTAGATATCTTGTCCCCTCGTTTGTCTTTTCAATGGAATTATAATTAATAATTCTTCTTTTGAAGTCATATCTTCGAAAACCATGGCTCTATCCCAGTGTACGGTACGCTATTAAAACAAGATGGCGGACAAGGAG
>JAPDSC010146213.1:357503-378575 GCA_026290005.1 Latrodectus geometricus | reverse complement strand
TATATACACATGTATATGTATATACACATGTATATGTATATACACATGTATATGGATATGTAATACACATATTGTAAAATAATGTAAAGGTGCTTGTGGAACACATGATGCCCACATGATGAGAGAGAAAATTATTTTTATTTAAATAAAAAAATCAATTCCAAAAAGATTATTTAGATTAATCAACAAAAGTTTGAAAAACAATTCTTTGATAAGATTTCACAATATTTTTAAAAACTATATATATAGTTCAGTTTCAATCATCTTCATTGAAATTGATTTTTGAATACTTTAAGATATTTCTTGTTAATAATAAAAAATTAACTTAATAATATGATAATTTTAATCTAAGCTATCTGTATTTTGAACTAGACAAAAATTTTAATCAGATTACTACCGTATTTTCCTGTATATAATCCGCGGATTATGTGTTTGAAAAGTTCCTAATTTCGTTGTGTGTATTATTCGCCGCAGCGGATAATCTGATAAAAAACATTCTCCATCAAAAGAGCTTAAAAGAAAGTTTTGAAAGAAATACTGTTTATGTTTCATAAAATAAAAAACAGGTGGTACCAGGACATACATCTGAGTTATTTAAGCAATTAATTTTGTCCAAATACGTTCAAAAACGAATTCGGTTCCTCCTAAAGATATTACAATTGCATGTCGCTAACTTCATTTCGCTATTTGTCTTGACGTGAGCTGTTTCGTTTTGAAAATACTCAAATTCGTATATCGTCATATTGAAGTAAAAACTTTTAAGTCACACAGCAGATTTTAAATAAAAAGCTTTAGCGAAAGCAAATAAGAAAAAATGGCGACAAATGTGTTAATGTGAAGTGAAAAACAAAGCACGCGGGGTATAAAAAAAAATATATATATTAAATACGCAGTTTGTAAATAATCCATTTCTTTCATTTAAATATTAACGAAGCAAATATATATTTTTTTAAATATATATCTAACATCGTTTTAAAAGATATTAGAAGCTAAATATCGGTAAGTTTTACAAGAAACTTCTCGAAAGATCTGGTGATTTCATCTCAAGTTTATCGCACTTTGCGATCAGGTGGATCCTGACAGATTTTTCATAATAAATGCTTTTTTTTTCTGAACAATTAATCATATTTTTAATCATACTGTGCATTTTTTAATTTTATGTGACACCCATATTATCAGCAGTACATATTATCAGCATTTTAGACTATGAAAATAATTGCCGTAGCTTATACCACACTTTTTTCCTTTTACTCCAAAAAAAGGTAGTGTTGATTATATTTGGGAAAATACTGTATTATATATTATATATGTGAATATGTGTATTAATTTGCATAAATTTTAATACAGTAGAAGTCCGATAATCCGGCACCTTCGGGACCGGCTCGGTGCCCGACTACCGAAAATTCCGGTCTATCGGGTGGTAATTATAAGAACAATCAGGTTAATATTTAAACTACAAATACAGTATGCAAATACGTACAACAAAGTTTATTTTACATTTCATATAATGTATGTACACGTACTGTAAAACATATTTCACTTAGATTTAAAAAAGTCACGAATGTCTTTTTGTTTTCTTGACTTTTGGCGTTTAGTATAAAATTTATCTCTAATGATATGGAAATCAATAATTTCTGAAGCACTGTAACTAGTACTAGCCTCAGCAAAAGAGATAAACTTATTTTGTAATTCTGCAGCTTCTGCCCAGGTGAATTTTTTCATTTTCTTCCGTTTCGACATTTGAGTCACTTTCTTCAAGATTTTGAGTAGACTGAGGGTTTACTACAATGTTGATAATGTCCTCATCGGTTAGTTCTTGTTCAACAGGCTCATTCTCATCGATTAGAAGCCACTCCTCTACATCATCTTCAGGCAGGTTTTTCAAGGGATTGTCAGCACTTCTAAGGACATCCAAAACTTTGGTCAGAGCGTCTTGATTGGTTTTCTTCCTCATCAGGCTGTAGAGTTAGGTCAGATGCAGGGTTTGCAGCTGGCCAAAGTTTTCTCAACATTTTTGGAGTGTTTTATTTTTTACCTGGTTCCAAGACAGTGCCATTGCATAGATGGCATCTTTTACTGTAAACTTTTTTGAAAATCAATTACGTCACAGTTGGCATTTAACAGGCCTTGAATAAAAGACCTTCTATAAAAGTCTTTGTATTTTTCTGCAGAGTTTTGGTTTGCTGAAAGTGTTTCTCCAGTTACATCAAGTCTTCAAATTCCATGCCGAAACTTAAAGTTTCTGAGCCAACCACCAGAATAATTACATTCACTTTCAGCAACTTCTAAATCTTGGCCGAATTTCTTTGCCTTTTCAACAATCATTGGCCCTGTTACCGGCTTTTCTTCGAATCGTACTGCACTAAGCCATTTGAACGATACACTATCTAGCTGTTCCAGTTTTGGTTTTTTTAATGTTTGTCTTGAAGCCAATTTTTCAGTTGTTACCGATTGAGAAGCAAAACTTCATTGGTTCATCTTTTTGTTTTTTAATATCATAAATAGTTGATGAGCCAATATTAAACTTATTCATTAAAACATTTCTATTCTTGCCTTTCTCTAGCCGTTTGATGATTTCTTGTTTCTGATTGAGAGTCAGTGCTACGTGTTTTCGTTTCTCCTTTTGAACTAGAAGGCTTAGGTTTTGAAAACATGGTCACTGTACAGTTAGAACGAAAATCACTTTTTCTTATAAACAGTTTCAAAAGTTAAGTTTACTGCGATGTGAAGGGACAGAAAACAACAACGCACAATAAAATTGCGAAGACGCTTCGTGATTGATTAACGGCTCTGCCCTGCAACTGAATTTGTTGTGACAGCTGAGACTAGCCGGCCGTTATTTGTTTCCGAATAATACCGAGAGCTTCCGGATGATCTCAAATTATACCGAAAATTTCCGAATAGTTCTCGAGCGTTTTATTTGCTTTAAAGACACACTTTTGGAGAAAACCAAAATTTTTACAATTTTCCCGAGCGATGCCGGATTATCGGGCATTCCGGACCATTGGATACCGGTCTAATGGACGTCTACTGTATGATAAATTTTAAAAAACTTCTCGAATAATAATACAGATGAGTATTTAATTAATAAACTCATTTGTATTATTATTATTTACATTGTTATATAAATATTATATTAAACAGAGGCATAGAAATGAAACATTATGTTAAGTTTTATAAATAACTGAATTATTAATTAAATTATGATTTTTAATTTATTGCAAATGCAGTCATGCATAAAAAAATTTTCTAAATTGAAACATTTTTTGCAAAATTTTATTTTACAAATAATTCAACCTACACAATTGTAATTAAATTCATCTCAAATGAAATACTTTGAATTAAAATGAAATATTAATTAAAATGAAATTTTAAATTTATTTTATCTATGCTACATACACAACAGGAAAATTAATCTTAAGAAATGTTTTTTAAATGTTTTACCCATAAAAGAAATTAACTATATTATAACTTTTAACACTATCTGGATCCTCTAATGTTTAACTAAAATTTGATGCTTTCATTATTTATATTTTTCTTTCAATTAATTTTTTAAAAACATTTACAATTTAATTCATACAATAATCATTATTGAAAATATTCTCTAATTTGTATTATTTTTATATGAAAATGTGTACAAATATGCAATAAAATATATTGTAACAAAAAAAATGTATTGATATTCAAATTGTAAATTATGTTTCATTGGTCAATGCTTGGAGTGAAGTCATTAAACACGTGATTGTTTGGTAGGCATACCAATTATCCACAAAACAAACATCAGTAATCTATAAAACACACCACCCACAAGAAACCTGGTGGAGAGGTTTGCTGCCTGTCTACCACACTTTAAACTAATAATATTTATATTAAGATTGAAAATGTGTTATGAATGAACAAACTTAATGTTGTGCTTTTTTAGATTAATACAAACAAAATATTAATAAATTTAATATTTATTTTCGTAAATTTGAAAATAACTGTCAATTTTAATTATTAAAAATGTTGATTATTTCATAAAATTATTAGTTTTTTGTATTTTTCCAGTTATTAGTTATTATCAAACACTTTTCTCAAAAAATATGTTTTTAAAAAGAAGTTTGGAAAAATAAAAGTAATTAAATGTACAAGTCTTTCTCAAAGTCTTGAACGTTTTACATTATTGCAATCACTTGAAAATGAAAAGAAAATCTAATGCAAAGATTTAATTTGTGATAATAATTTTGAAATTTAAGATCTTTATGAAGAATAACATAATTTATTTTTTTGTGTGTGTATACTTTAACTATTAAAATTTTAAAAATATATTTTATTGCTTAATTATTTGTTAACTGAAAAATTCAGCCCCAATATTTTATGAAAGTGCTGAATTTTTGGTGATGCTAAATAGTAACACTAGTAAAATTCTAAAAGAATAATGCAAGAAATTAAAAAAATCATAAAATAAGTTTGAAAGTTTTTGCTATAATAAATGTTATAATATGACTGAAGTTGTATTCTAAATATAGTTTATAAATATTATACTGTATTTAGAATAAATGATTAATTTAATTGTTCTATGATAAAAATATGTAACAAATATAAAACTCTAAGAAGTATTTTGATAAAATTAGAATCTTATAAAATATATGAAAAACTTGAAATATTTTTATCTGAAATACATGAAAAATATAAAAAGCAAATACAGTAATATTTCTGTTTTTAAATTTAAAAATTGTATCTCAGACTATAATTTCTTTCTGCTTTACATTTTAGAATGTAAAATATTTCTTGTTTATCATTTTAAGAAATAAAATATCATTTCAGACTTCTAATTTATGGAATTCTTTTAAGTTAAAAATATGTATGAAATAATATTATAATTTTTAATATCCAAGTTATGTGTGTGTGTCTGATTGTAAATTTAATCCTTTTTTCTTTATGCCCTATTTCTTATTGGAATCTTATATATGTGTAGAAAACTTGAAACATAATAATATGAAAAACTTGAATAATAATTATAATATTTGTGTACAATACATTTCTTTTATTTGCTTTCCTTCATGGTGTAGCAATTTTAATGGTTGGAAACGTATATATTATTTTAAAAATGTCTTGCATCTAAACTATCTTAAAGTACTATGTTTGTTATCAATAATATATCCCAAAAATATTATGAAATAAAAAAAATTTGTAACAAACTGCTTAAATTACTAATAAGACATGAAAAAAAATACATTCATTTTATTATTCTATAATCTAAACAAGAAAGTTCTGGCCGTTTTAGCGCTGTCATTAAATGAAGTAAGAATAAGTATTCAAATTAGTGTAATTGAGACACTGGTCACTTGAGAATATGACGGTTGGTAATTGTAAAAGTACCTTGCACATTCATCAGTCGTAATTCATACAATAGCAAAGAGAAATGAACATGCCAAATGAGCTCATTTATTGTTGTTTGCTTTATGATTTCAAAGAGGTCTAATCAGCTACTACTCCAAATCACCGAATATGTCAAGCGTTTGGGAATAAGGTTATGGATAATATCACAGCACTTTCACACCAGGATATTGTCCCACACAGTGCAAGACCACCTATGCACACTTGAAAGATAATGCTTTATGTCAAGTGAATCACTATGATCTGCTTTCAACAAGGCAAACAGTCACTGCAGACCCATACTCGCATCAATTAAAATGTGTGCAACAGGATCCAGCAATGGTTAATGCAACAGAAAACAGCAATGATACTGTTCATGACCGAATGCGATACCGCATGTCGCACAGTGGCCGGGAATATCATGTAGACTTAGTTGGAAAACTTTATGCTATCCTCCTTACTCACCAACCTTGCACCATCTAAATTACCACACCTTCCATTCATTGGACAATCATCTTCTTGATCCTTCGCCGATGAAGGAGACTTACACCAAGCACTCATAGACTTTTTTGCACAATTGGGGACAAAAGGTGCTGGATGCTGATTACTTAGAGGACTTAACAATAGGCTACATTTTCTGTAGGTCATGTTCTTTTGCGTCATTAAAAATGGCAAGAACTTGTTTACCTTGTGATTCTAATAAACTACATTTTTTTATTAATATGTTTTCTCTTTTTGTCAGAGCCCATAGCTAAATCAGAAATTTTTCTGAAAAGATTAATAGTTTATAACATCTTTTTTTTTTTTTTTTTTTTTTTTTTTTTAATGTTTAGTTTTGCGTGTATATATATTTCTAATTTTGTTATGATACCTTCTGAAAACTAACTATTAAATCCATGACAAAAATATTTATTGATTATTGAAATTGAAATCGTTTGCAATTCTACTACACATTTTCATTGTAATGTTTTTTTTTCAGTTTGAAGAACTGTGGAAAAAATTTCCTTGCAATAAATTTGATCAGCTTCTATATCATAAATTTTTGGATGAATATTCAATTCCAGAAATAAAACAGAATTTTAATCTTATGAATGATAAATATTCTGATGCCGGTAATGGAGAGAAAGCTAAAACTGACAGCAAATTAAGTTTGTCTAAAGCAAAATACCATAAAAAAAATATGCAAAAACTATCAGAAAATAGAAAGAGTGCAAAAGTAGGCATTATTTATTATTTCAAAGGCACTAAAGTATGTTTGACATCTTAATTTTGATTATTTTTATCATGCTATCTTCAAATTTTCTTCTATCGTAACTATTCTTTTATTATAAAATTTTATTTACTTAAGAATTGATTTTTATTATTTCTTATTGAGATAAACTTTATTTAATAAACTGACTATTTTATCTTAAACTTTTAATATGAGGATGAAAGCTAAATGGATTGCTATCAGTGAATTCAGCTGAAAAAATTATCCATTTATTGGGAAAATCCTAATTAATAGCATTGGAAAATTAGGAGCAATATTTAATAATATATATGAGACTTTAACTCATAGTAAAAGTTATAAACTTTAGCCGCACATGATCAAACTGTAAAAATCACAAATGATATTTCCCAATGTTTTTAGTATTTGAATTAATTTGCCTATGTCTTTCATGCATATTTGTGTATATGATTGTATAGTTATCATGTTTACCAAACTTACTAAAATTTAAAAAACGCTTTTATATCCTAAAGTTTAATTTTGAAGATGAACTGAATATTGACAGGTTTTGTGAGAGTTAAAAACATTCTGAAAATATATATATATAACTTATGAATATTTACAATTATCCACAAATATCACTGTTGAAATCATCATTTTGTTTATTTTATTGATAGGACTTTAAAAAAAAATTAAGAACATTAATTTATAAAATTTAAATTTCCAACTTCAAGCAAGCAAATTTAAATTTCCAGCATTTAAAACTATGAAAATATTCTTTTTTTTTTTAAAACTAATTTTATTTTATACTCAGCATTAGTAGATCAAAGTAAAAATGACCACACACACATAAGTTTTGTATTGATCATCACTTTTATTATCATTATTATATATTATTTTATTTTTGCTATTTAGTGAAAAAGGAAAATAATTACTGATGAGAAAGTTTAGATCTCTGTAAATTAAAATTTTTTATGTGAAAAAACATTTGTGCATTAGTTTATCAATATTGTATTTATTATTTACTCCATTTTTGTTTTTACAGGAAATATTGTATTCTGAAGCACCACATTTACAGAAAATATTTGAGCGTATGGAATCTGCTATAGTGAGAAATTTTAGAACCATTCGTTATCATCTGCATCGTGTTGATTCTAAATTATCAGGAATAGTTCATTTTAAAGTATTAGTAAATATTTTAAAAAAGCTTGACATTCAAATTTCTGGAGAAGACCAATTTCACATACTAGAATATTTTGATAAGTCATTGAGTGGTAAGATTAATTACAGAGAATTTTTACGAATATTTGTATGGTATGCTTGAATTTAAATCATACTAATAATTTTTTTACTGTGCTCAATTGTTTGTTTTCTTATAGGTTAAACTCTTAAAATTAATTTGTTAGTTTTACACAGTTTAAATTTCTGTTAATCAATTTCAGAGTATTCATTGTGCTTATTTATTTGGAATTTGATATTTTTCTTAAATTGATTTTTCATGTATGCTCTTCATGTAAAACATCATTCAATAAAATTTTATCTCCAAGTTTGATTTAATATTTCTTAATAATTGAATTTATTTATGAAGATTAAATTTTTAATTTAATTTTTATAAATGTCCTCCATGTTCCCATTCCAAATTAATTAGGTTACGTTGGCCTGGTTGGTTAGTTAGGGCGTCGTTATCGTTACCCGAAGGTTTTGAGTTCGAATCCCCGCTTATCCGAAGATACGTCGTGTTCACTAATTTCGACTGAGGCATGTAAAATATGTTGTGGTCACAATGTCCCCCAAGTTTCCACTCCAAATTAAAATCTCAGTGGGTGTTAGGAGTCGGCCTTTGTCTTCTCTGGCTTCTAACTCTAAATTGGAAGATGCAGGTGGTACCGCCATCTATTAGCCAAAATCGTACTTCCACCCTCGTAGTGGGTTACTCTGTTTAAAAAACGGAAAACACTCTTTCTGACTTCATTTGCCCCGTCCCTGACGTGCGACTTGTCTTTGCCAAGTGTCATATATAACAACAACAGCAAGAAATTTTTAATTTGTGTGTGACTCAAAATATTTTGCTTATGTAAAGTTTACCTTGTAAAGAAACTACTTCTTAAATTTGCTCAGTTTTTGATTGTATAATTTATTTTAAATATAAGTATATAATAATTATAGAGTATTTATACATAAATGAGTCCAATCTATTTTCTCAATTATTTATCGTATATACATTTCTGATTGAAAAAGGATTTTAGAAGAAGTTATTTTTTAATTATTTTATTTCAAATTACAAACTATATTTCTGTATGAAATCTGAATAACTTTTTTCAGTCTCTTGTTTATTGTGGTGCATGAATATCCATACTGAGTGACATACACCTCTCTCACTATTTTTTTTCTTTTTATGAAATAAAGGGATTGATCGAATGAAAATTAAACCAAAAAAACTACAATATATATTTTAATTTTCTATTTTGTTTAAAAGAGAAAAATAGGGAATTTGGCGTACCTAATAATTTTTCATATTTGACATGTTAATCACTGATTAATCCAAATGAATCAATTGCTTTTAATACTGAAATGTGATAAATGGTGAAAAACATAAAATATTTGTTTCCGAAATAGCTTTATATTTAATGGCCTAACAATTTTAATATATTAAAATATAAAAGATTGTTTAAATCGTGTGCAAATTAACTTTTAATTTTAAACTTTGTGAATTATGGCAAAGTACTTAGAGCTCTATGCTACAATGTTTTTAGCTCACATTAAAGCTCTTAGTAGTTTCCATCCATTGTCATACGAAAAGAATGACACCTGAGGCGTTAAGCTTCTCTACACACATCGGCCTTATTGAAAAACCATCTTGGGGAATTTGCAACAGTCAGGGCTAGTATGTTTTTAGATTAAATTAATTTAATTTTCATAATAATACAAATACCAGCATTACCTTAAGGGTAGCATTTTACAACATTTTCAACCAACATCCAAGTGTAAAATGCACCCAAATTATGAGTGAATTTTATATAAACAGCTTACAAATTCTCGTTAATGCATCAGCAGGTAGGTAGTCAGAACTTTTTGTGTGTCAAATATCTGTTGCAAATTTAAATATGAAGTCCGAATATATGACAAGATGAATTATCGTACGATCACTGTTCAAATGCTTATCATAAAGTTTGTGATCAGGAAATAAAATTAATTCCTTGCTTCGAGCATATATTGAAAATGTTTAATCAAATTGTATGCGGCAAGTAACTCCCTAGGAAGTTACAGCAATGACAGCTGTCATAGATGATCTCAAGTAAGAGTGAACTTAATTTCTGTTAATATTATGGCACCAATAGCAAAGTCAGGGGCATGTATGCACAACTAATTCTGGATTAGAGTTTGGATATGCGATTACAGTAGCATTTGCTAGGTAAATTTTGGAAATTTTTTTAGAATTTGTTCTTTACAATTTATCTTGCTATTATTGTTGTACGTGACATAAAAATTAAAATTCCGAGTAATCTTCATTAAATCAATTGCAATCACTTAACAGACCAAATGTTCCAAAAAGTCCACTCTAATTATTGGGATTTAGCAATTAATAAAAATATTAGTATATACCGTAGCAATTAATGATTTGGATTCATAAGGCATATTTTTAATTATTAGCCGCAAATAATTGTAAAGGGTCGGAATTAGTATTGTCAGCCATTTTTGGACAGGCAAGCAATTTTACATCTAGCCTTAAGTGTTGAATAGTCAAAGTGTTTGTCATTCAAACTGCATCAACAGATGATTCTAGTTACATGGATTATTATTATATTAGCTTAAGTCAATGGAAAATTTTAACTGTTTGACAAAATTTGTAATTCAGGAGACTCCTTTTACGGCAGAGAGTAATTTTGTCTTATCTACTTTGAGGACTACTATTTGTGTCACGATGATCCATTCCTGGAACATAGCAACAATTTCTCAAAATTTAAATCATTTACTGAAATAAAATTTTCGTTTAATTAAATAATTTATCTCTACTTTTATTAAATTTTATTTGACTCTGCATGATCATTGAAAAAAGAATCGCAATAATTAACTATTTAGCATTCCTTTTCTGACCAATAAGATGTGTTTAGTTTCATCAAAATATGAAATTATATATTATAAATCCGACTTTAGAAAGGTGGGAGTCTGAATATCATTACATATCATGCCTTGGATTCATTAATTTTTCAGTAGTTTGCAACAGTAAAACCATTTTACTGTTCAGTTATTAAAGAAACCAGTTAGTTACATTTTATAGCAGTAAGCAAATTTATAACTTTGATAATTTAAAATTTCTTCTTATGTGTTTATCAATAACAATGTTTGCAAGAAAAATATACAAGCAGCAATTTTGTGAATCTTTTTGCATACATGGTAAAAGCAAAAACTATCATATTTACTTTTTCTTTCACTCATTCTTCCTTTTTTTGTGTCGCTATAAAATACAACTCGCGAAACGCCCATATTTGCAATGCTAAATTGTTTATAACACAACTGATAACATAAGATCTAATGTCCAAACATGCTTGACACTGTACATTTAGAACAGTTAATAATTGGAGATTGAGAATTGTAAACTTAATGATATTTATGAATTTGTATACCGAAATGAACCAAATATTCATGTAATAAAACTTATTATGTTTCTTGAAACTTGCAACTAATTTGCACTTTGATTTGAAAATTATGAAATATATCTCTCAATTTTCATAATTTTTTCATGAAAAATATTATGGAAATCGAGTTTTTTCAACTTAAAAATATGTTATCCTGCACTTTTATTTCAAAAATCATATTTGCAGAAAATCCAAATTTTATTAAATATTAGTTTATAATTACAGAACAAAAAAAAAAAAAAAAAAAAAAAAAACTCCATTGAAATTTTAAAAGTAGTTGAGTTGAAATAATAAAAAAACTACAAAGTAATATCCAATTTTATAATCAATTGGAACAGTTTTTAAAATTAAGTTTGTTAGAACATTGTTAAAAGCAAATGTTATTAAAGTACAATTGCAGTAGAAAGTGCTGCTATTATTGAGAAAATTTAAGTACTAAATTTATTTTTTACTTAGACGACATATAAAACTAATATTTCACATTAATTTTACAAATGCAAGCAAATTTCACTGAAAATATGAATAAAAATTTTTAAATTACAGTAACATATAAATCTCCAGCATTTATTTATTGAAAACTAAACAAATATTATACAATCTTATAAGCATATTTTACATTCTGGTACAACAAAGGAACTTAATACAAAACAAAGAATACTTATTCTTTTGTATTACACAACAATAAATGCCAAAAAAATATATATATTTCCAATTAACAACATATAGTTGAAATTGTCTCATATGTAAATAAATGCTCTTTTCAATATTTAACATACTATAAGACACATTTGACAGAAAAAGTCATTAAAAATATGACTGAAAGCAAATTATATGTTTTTATCTGCAAATTCAAAAAGAAGTTTCATATTTTTCTTATCTAACTTAGATAATATATTGTGTTCACGAATGAATGTTCTTGCTAAATCAACTGATCTCTTATGTTGCATTTCAGGATTTAAAGTTTTATTTTTCTGCAATATTTTAGTTTTTAAGAACTGAACTATTTTGTCAAATTCTTCAAAATTGCACACAGAAGAATCTGGAATAAAAAAAAAATCACATTTAAATGCATAATTATTAAAAATAAATGAAAAAGTATTACATAATTAATAGCATTTATTTTATGTGTGTATATACAAATATATATAACATAATATCATAATGTTAAAAATTTAGAATTTTTATCTATTGCATTACATAGAATGTATACTAATAGATGCAAAATTTGCTTTGGATTGTCATTATACACTGCTCAAAACAATTAAAGGATATTGTAAGTTTTACATAAAATAAAGAAACAAGCTTTTTTTTTTTTGCTGAAAATAAAATGAAAGAAGAGAATCACAAATGAAAATTTTTTTCTGATTTTCAAACTGTGGAGTATGCTAATTTTGAGTTTGACGTCATAAATATCGCTTCAGCGGCAGTGAATGAAATTTGGCTTTCAACCAAATAAAAGACAAGGATGATCGGCATTCAGTGGCTGCTTTCTTTCGATGAGTACGATGTCTCAGTGAATTCATTTAACCGATTCAGAAGCTTGGAGAGTTGTTAGTAGGTTAGAAGGGGGCCAAAGTAGCGCAAACAATTGGTGTGACACAAAGAGTGATTTCCAGGATCTGGAACCGTTAATTGGAGACTGGAAGTGCAGGCTGAAGATTAGAGTAAGGTCTTAGATGCGAAGCATCGCCCAACGAAGATCGTTATTTAGTGTTAACGGCTCGGAGACACCGAAACATGAACGCTACTCTTCTCCAACAACACCTTTATTCGGCTACTGACACCACAGTTTAAACTCAAACTGTCCAAAACCGGCTCCATGGTGTAGGTCTGTATACTCGCTGACCGATGGTATGTGTTAACCTGACAACAAAACATTGTCACGACTGCAGAGAGTGGACAACAAAGCATGTGAATTGGAGGAGAAATGAATGGAGCAATGTTCTTTTTTCTGACGAATCCCGTTTTTCTGATAATAGGCGTATTTTTATCTGGAGGGACTGTGGCAGTAGGAATAATCCTGTGTTCGTGCACGAAAGTATCAAGATTTGGTGGTGGGAAAGTGTTAGTGTATGGTAGTATCTCCATTGACGGGTGCACAGACCTCTATATCATTCGAGATGAACTTCTGATTGGTCCCAGATAGAGGGTAAGATCCTCAGACCTGTTGTAGTCCCTTACGCTGCAGCAATCGGAGATGACTTCATTTTAATGGACCATAACTGCAGGCCACATTGTGTTAACCTGATGGAGGATTCGTACGAATGGAATGGCCAGTTCTTCTGACATGAATCCAGTAGAGCATGTTTGGGACACTAGGAAGACGAGTTGCTGGCCAACAACCACCCCCGCAAACTCTCCAAGAACTGGAAAGAGCTTTTCTGGAAGAGTGGGACGGAATTCCCCAACTCATGATTAACCGTTGAATGCTGATATTGAGTGCTGAAGAATTTTCTTAGATATATGCTAAAAGTGCAGAATGAAATGCGTAGTAATTTTTTTTACCACTGTATTTTATATTAATTCTTATATTATTTAAAATCACAATTGAGTAAAATGAATAAAAACTGCGATTGATATGAATTTAACTGCACTCAATAGATGCGAAAATTATACTAACCAACAGCAGCATCTCCGCATCTTTGGTACAAAACAAGAGAAGCACCTCGCTTGTTATGCAGAGAAGCGCGATAGCACTGAAACGGTTAATAGCCTCATTGACTCTATGCCTCAAAGATGTTCAACGTTGCTGGTCCTCAGTGGAAACCATACCCCCTATTGCAAATGATTTCTTTTGAGGAAAACACCTTTTCTTTTTTTCTCATATGCTCAAATTGTGTTTGACCCCCCCCCCCTTTTGTACACAAATACGCAATAAAATGAACGTTTTTTTTCTGCCAAACATGTGTAATTTATTCTCATATAACCTACTACCTTTGTCAACCATGTATCAATCAGCTAAAATGTTTCTCAGCCACAAGATCTACCTAAAACTGCAATATCCTTTAATTGTTTTGAGGAGTGTATCACTAAGGTAAAATAATTCATTTGTAAGTTATATGGTGTATTTATGTTTTATTTTAAACCAAAGTGATTCACCTTTGTAGAGTACCTTATGCTTAATCTAATAAATATTTGTGTCTATAAAAAAAAAATGTAATCTTTCACTGTTTGCAATAAATTAAATGTCATGCCTATAGCTAGTTTATCAGCTATTTTATACAAAGAACTATTTTAGTTTTAATAATTTTACAATTTATTAAATGAAATAGAACCACACGCACACACACACATATATATTTGGTTAAATTTGCGAAGTAACATTTTGTATTAAATATATATTATGAATAAGGAAAAATATTAACATAAAACAGAAGAATTTACCATTCTGTGTTTTAAATAATACACACATAGTGGCGCAGGTGAGCCCCGTACTTTACCTTATGATTAATGGGTTTGAAATAATCACCAAGCACCTCATGACAAACATTAAAAAATGGTTTAAATTAGAGGCACACAATTTTTACAGTAAATCAGTTAAACATACAAGACTGAAGACCGATGCATCTAATTAAATTTTAGAAGTGAATACCAGCAGATTCATATCTGCCAACTTTTGGAAAAATACTTCCGTAAAACTTTTTGCATGTCAAAATTACACATCTTTCAGGTATGTATTTTATTAATTTAATTAACTAAATTAATTACTTGACTTGTAATTTTATATTAATTAAAAAAATTAATTAAAATGCAAATTCTATGAATTTAACTCAACTAAAGATTTAATAATTAAATATTTTACACCCCCCAATGAAACTAAATTGCACTGTGTTAAAATATTTACTTCCATCATTTTTGCATAAAAATAAGTTATCTGGACAGAATTCTGCTACATACAATTGCTTTTAAATTAATTAAAGTTAATAATTAGAGACACATCAACAATTAATAAAATAAAAATTCTGGGTTAAAGATTTAAAAAACTCCATAAAACAATTTATTGATAAAATACATTTTAATATTTTATACACTGGAAGAGCTCAATGCTGTAACAGTAGTTTTTTTAGCCTTTTCTGACAAACTCTAACTGAACTCTTGCTCATACCAAAAACCATCGCTTAACGATTTCACAATTAGCAAAGTTTTTTAATTATTATTAGATAATGAGTTTCTAAATTCATTTCGATTATTTTTCACTAAACTAAAAATTTTTTTATGCTCCTCATTGCTATGGGGTATCACTAATAAAGATAACATGAATTTAGATATTCTATCATATTTGTCACTTTTATCTACACTCTTAATTTCACCAATTTGAAACTACATAGAATCAATCTTTTCTTTATTTAACGTGGATAAGTCTACAGTTTGCAATGAAAAAACTCATTTCCTAGCACATCCATGGTCACCGTCTTTAATTGGCAGCAAAAACAGAAACATTTGAACATAGTACCTTACACTTGAAAATTAGCCTCATCCAGTTTATCCACATCTGACAACTGCAAATGATGCAAAAGATCTTGTTTTATTGAAAATTTGTTTAAAATATAATCACAAAAAATTGTGAAATATTTCCAAACATCTGAAAAAAATTACATCATATTGCCACAATATCAGATGTACCATTTCCAATATTTAATTACAAGATTTTTTTTTTTTTTTTTTTTTTTGGATTATTAGAAGAATGATAATCCACACATTTTAAATAAAGGTATACTTCAAATCATGGATGGATTAACAAAGCTAATTAATAGTTCTTTCAGCAAGCTATAAATGATATCTTTAGGTTTATGAATTTGTGGATGATTGGTTAAATTAAACATTTTACTTTTCAAATATCTTTACAGTGTAAAGTAAAAACAGACTATAAGCTTTATTTATGGAAAATGAAAAGAAAAATTTTCTCTTTAATATTTTGTCCAGATCTAGATATATTTTGTGATTTCAATTTATTATCTATACCATAAGATTTTGTTGTACTATTCTCTGACTCCATTTCACATCTTTTTTGTATTAAACTTGGTTTGATGCATCATACATCCACTTCAGAATTTTTTGCTCACATTCTTGGCATGCTGAAAGATGCCAGATTTTAAGAATAAATAATTTTTTTTTCTTTAACTATATCATGAAATTATTTTAAAAAAGGATAATATTGATCTGAGTCTTTGAAGATTTTTTTTGTAATGAAAGCCAATGTTTACAAACATGTTTAAGGATTTTGAGTATCTTTACACACAATTCTTGAAATTTTTTCAGACTTTCTTTTTGAACTACAATTTCAATAATAATAAATAATTATAACTTCATTAATAATAATTGGTAAAATTGCAGTAGCCCTCTCAGAGACAAGATTTATCAAATGACAAGAACAACCAGTAGTTATTTTCTTGATTTGTTCTTAAATAGGTAATCACACCTTTTTTTCTTTCTTTGCATTACTGCTGCATTATCAGAACCTAAGGCTATACAGTGTTTAAGAGAGGGGTATTTAATCATTCAAATTCATTTAAATTTATATAGATATTATATATTTATATAGATTACTTATATTATCCCCTGATAAACTAGGAAGTTTCAATAAGCAGCTTTGAATAGATTTATGAATGGGATTGAAAAAGTTTACAACAATTGGATACAGTTTCGAATCGCCATAATTTCTGTCATCACATGCAGCAGAAAATAATGAATTTTGTAGGAGTTTGATGGCGTTTTCCTTTTTGTCCGATGCTAATTCCTTAATAATAACAGAAGTTTTTGTTTGAGTACATCTATAAAGCTTTGTATTTTCACTTTTAGGAAACATTTTTCTAAAAAAGAAAGTAACATGATCAGAAATGCTGATTGGTATATTATGCTCAATCAAGAATGAAGTAAAATATAATTCTGATTGAATGACTTCTTGAGTATCATTTTTAAATTAAACATCCATTTTAGAAATGCTTGCTGTACTTTTTGCTTTCTGTATATGTTTTGGGCCTTTGACATGACAAGAAATATCAAAACAACCACTATCAGATATATTAAATTACAACTGCAAACTTTATTCCTTTAGACGATGCTTTAATGCATGGAAATTCGGCACTATAACTATTTTTAAAATATCGAAAATAAGATTTATTAGGTTTACTAAGAGCCATTTTCACAAATTATCAGCAACCATATGAGTCACAACAAGGCCTAAATGTTTGCTTTCACCCAAGAGAGCGTCAGAGTTAACTCTACCCATCTACAATAGTCCACTAATCACAGTAGTTAAAAGGAATAATGCTGAATTTTGCTCCATGACTAAAGGAAACAAGATTATACCTCTACCATTTTTTGTCCCCATCTATAGTTTCTCAAGCTGGAGCCTTCCTTCCCCCGATAGAAAAAGGGATTGGAGTGTGCATTCTCTGACCACTCAGAGCCTCCACGACCAGAGTCAGGGAAGTTATTTCTCTCCTACAGATGGGTTGAAAGGGGGTGCTAAGACATAATTTTTTTTTTCTTTTCCAACTTTGTCCAGAAGAACTGAAACATGTAAAATAGAGAGAGGGAGTTCAAGCCACCAGTAAAAGCATAAAATCTGGTAATCTTGCATAAACAATGGCAGGTCTGCAGATTCCATGCCCATACTGTGCAATCTAATCATTTTTTAATATGTGCTAAGGTAAAGTATAACATATATGTAATATCTAATGGTAACAAAATCTGTAAAACGTATTGCATCATCAAAATAATGCAATGCCAGAAGCAAACAAAAGAATCTTAAATGTTTCAGTTAACTAAAAGAGTAGAAATATCCTACTGCTATTTTTAAAAATTCAAATACAACTGTTAAATTCATTCATTTTATTCAACTGTTAAATTTTTAAAAGATAAAAATCAGTAAACACAACTTTTGAAATTTTAAACTACCTGAAAATGCTAAAATTGATCAATTCACAATCAAAATTATATACATTTTTGTTAAGAAATTCTTAAACAAATAGTCAAGAATCAAGAATAGAAACCGTGTTCAATTATTTGATCACTCAATTGGAACTAAAATTTATGGTGAATATCTGGGATATCAAAAAAGATTCTAAGGTGAACAAATATTTAGCTGGTAGGGAAAGATTATTCAATACTTTAAATTAAACTCTGTGGCATGACAGCTCATTGGGATTAAGGCCTACAGTATTCATATTTATTTTCTTGACCAATTGCTTTATGGTGCAAAGCATATGTCCCAGATAGGTGGGTAACCCTCTGTGTTTACTTCCTAGGCATGCTTGGTACTCAGTTTTATTAATCCACTGAAGGGATAAAGGCTGAGTCGATCTTCCTTATCCTGAGAATAGAAACTTGATGATATGAAACATAGTCAGCTCCTATTCAGAATGAAATCTCTTTAAGTAAGTATATTAAAGAACATATTGCAATCTCTGAAGCTGGAAAAGATGCTATGTAATACATTTTAGTTTGCGATGAGACTCTGGATACATTAGACACAATGGTCAATAAAATTGGAATAGGAATTAGTAGTTGTGGGAAAGAACATACTGATTAAAGAATTACAAAAGGAAATTGCCTCATTAAAGCTTCAAATTGTCATCATAACTGCCCAAAATTCCAGACTAATTTTGAGCTTCAGTAGAAACTGCAATAGCCACTCAAGGCCAAGAAAGATTAAATAAAAATGATAAATATTGTTATTAACACTTCAAATTTGTTAGCAAAGACTGCAATAGAAAGACAAATAACCTTGTGAATAGAAAAAGTCAAGAAATGTAAGTCAGCAGAAGATTCCCTGGCTAGTTTTACTGTATGGAATTATATTTGCTGCAAATTTTGATTATATTCACCAACAAAAAATTGGATTATGATTTTCAATAGACAATGAACAGATGTGTGTCCTTGATTTCAATAAGAACAACTTCTTATTCCTATACACTATATGCAAAAGACACAATATATCAATGACACAGAGATTACAATATTAGGTACAAGAACTCTAAATCTTGACTTGGAATTCAAATGTCAAGTCATTATTGTCATAGTTAATAGGAATACCATTGTAACTTATTTTCTCAATCGATTATACCTATTTATTGATATTCATAAAAGAAAAGTGATTGATGATATTACTCATCTATTAAGCTGCAGTTAGGTCTATCTTAGAGGAACTCATTATCAAATTCTACATAACAGCTTTAAATCAAAGACTTATGAACTATTAAAATCATCTAAATTTAACTAAACAAAGTTTTCATCACCACAGGAAAACATGATTAAGCATTACATAAGAAGGGGAAGCTTCTGTATTAAAGAATATGTTCATTTGATTCTGAAAACCCTGCCTCAGACAAACAAGAATTTTAGCTCATTTTAGACAATTGTTTATTTGGACGGAAAAATTTCAGAAGGCTCCCCCATTCATCTGTTATAAGGATGGAACATTTAGAGCTTGTGAGGATAAAACAATTAAATGATCAAACCATACCTTGCCATTAGCTGAAGTGTAGAATTTAGAAATTTCATCTTAACTTGCAAAGTAATATTATATTCACAAAGTTTGATTCAGTAAAGGCATACTATTATGTTCAACTGCTGAATTGCATTACCCCTTCAGGATAATGCAATGAATTTGGGAATCTGAAATGAATAAGTTACCTTACAATGTTTTATTACTGCAGGTTACTTTAATTTTTATCTTCTCTTCCAATATTCAGACAACATAGCAAACAGTATTTAAAAAAAGACTGAGTAAATAGGGTTTTTGTACTGATATATCAAAAATTATTTCAAGAGTAGCCCAAATTGAATTTATGGGTTTTCATTAGTGCTTAAGAATCACTTTTTTTGCTTAGCAAACTTTAAAATCATTTTATATCATACACTGCCAATGATCATACAAGATTTCCATATCTTATTGAATATGATAAATTTTTATCATGGGTATTGAAAAATGCAGCTTAAATAGACGCTACAGCATGAGTGAAAAGGCTTAGATAGCATTCCAGACCTCATCTACATATTTCATACTAATTTAGTGGCTCTTTCAAACACATTGAGACTTATAGCAACATAACATGATATGTGAATACAATATTAACAATGACATAAATCATGAAAAAGTAATAAGATCTAAGTTTAAATTCTAAACCAAAATACAAAGTGATAACAATAATAAATTCATTAAAATTTTGGAATTTAATAGCATAGTTTACTAGAATATTGAAGAAAATAAATGCAGTGCTCTTAAAAAAATATTCTATCAAATATTACATATTGCAAAAACATAGAAGGTTGTATTTTTTCTGAGATAAAAAATATCTTATTCTTAATATTTTCAGCAAAATAGGGACATTTAACAATAATTTCAACAACATCAAACAGTTATGATTTGGTTTTATATTTTTTATCCTTCAAAATAAATAAAATGCAGAAAATTAAAAATAGTACATACACATAAAATGATTCACAGAGCGGTTACCATATGCATTTCATGAAATAAAATAATGTATCTAATTTGCTTAAATGGGTAACAAATTTTCAAAAATATGAATGCACATTTTTTCAAAAATAAATCAAAATTTATATACTTACTGGGATTGGATATTGCCTTGTTTTCTGATCTTGTAAGTTTAATTGGTGATAAGTTTTGAGATGATATAGGAGCTAGTTTTTCTGAACTTGTAGTAATAACACGTGAATTATCATTCACAACAATAGAAAGTTTATCATTTGTTGGCAATAAAAATTTCTTCTTTGAAATAAATTCAGAATTTTTTAGTTTGACTTTTGAAGTTTGTAGAGGCTTAGTTTTTGAGGTAATTTTAATTTTATTAAGCAAAATTTTCTTTTTACCAGAAAGTTTAACATTTTTCATTTCCTGAGCACTCT
>JAPDSC010146213.1:334289-347859 GCA_026290005.1 Latrodectus geometricus | reverse complement strand
CCCCCTCAACAATAAGTAGGATTTACTGATAAAGTACAAATCATGTTATAGCTGATAACTTACTGGTAAAAATAGTTTTCAAATTAGAAAAAGTATTCAATTTATAGAATTTGTGAAGCTATAACATAAAAAGTTAAAAATTAGAGTTTGCAACTATCATTGTAAAAACAAAATGGGCAACATAATGGGATTAATATGTCTTCATTTAATTTATAAAGAATAAATTAATTTTCAACGTTCAATTTCTTTTTCAAAATTTTTCCTTTTTATTTATAAAACATTTAGCTTGATTTCATTACGCCACTCACTAAACATTTAAAATAGAAATTCTGTTTATTAAAAAAGAAAAAAAAAAAAAAAAAAAAAAAAAAAAAACTCTTAGACTTAAAAATCATAATATTTTTAAGTCTAAGAATTTTTCTTAGTGGAATCTATAGAATATATTAATATAAGTGAAGTTTATAGCATTAAGTGCAAAGAGAATTTTTTTATTTAACACAAATTTTGAGTCTCATTAATATTGGTCTGGTTTTCAAGTAATATAGCATGTAACTTATAGATCAATTGTAATTATATCAAGATCAGTTAAATTTAAAAATTATGTAAAAATGATTCTTAATTTTTTTTAAACATTAAAAATTTGAAAATCCTCAAAGAAAAGAAGCAATTTTTCCAGGCTTACCTTTTCAATTGAATACACATTTTCAGTAGATAGTCCAGTACAAAACAGCTGTCTTGCTTCTTGCATATAATCATTTTTAGCAAAAGATGTCACAAGACCCCTTAACACATGTGGCTGGATTATAAACAATTCTTTCAGGGGACCACAAGAATACTGATAAAATTCAAGCACTAATTCTATTTCATTTCTATTCATTATTTCTACCAGAAATTCATTATACATTTCTTTTATGTCTGCAATATAATAGGTAAACAGAATACATTATAGACATATAGATTTTCTAGGAGAAAAAAAAGTTTAATAGAACACAAAAATAAAATTATTTCAGAAAATTTTTTTTTAAAAAAAATGTCATAATTTATTTATTTTTATTATTATTTTTTTTTCTTTAAATGTTAAAATTGTGAATGTATGTACATATATATATATATATATATATAGGAAGCATTAAAAATATAAAGAGTGAGAGAAACTTTTGCAAGACTATCTTGAAATTATATTTGAATTTTTTTTAATTTTAGTTATTTTTATTTTTTTCCACTTTCTTATTTCCAATTTTCATTTCATTCTTTGATTTGTGTAATATTTAGTAATATTTAAATTTAACTTCATGTAAAATAAAAAAACATTCAACTTCAAAAAATTTCTGTATAATATGTTTAAAAAAATAACACCCTGTTAATAAATATTATATTTATAGTAAAATGATTTCAAACCCAATTGTTTTAAAGGTGAAGTGTTCTTCGTTCAAAACAGAGATTAATCATTTTTTTAACATTTCTTGCTAAAAATAATTTTTAGAAACCATCCATTTTTGAAATTATTTATTCTATCTTTTCTCACATAAGTTTTACTTGTGAACATAGATTATGTCCCATCAAGTTATTTGTTTTATAAAATCTATAGTCATTCATTTGCATCTCATAATTTTGTAATAACTTTTCTGCTTAAAGGAAAACACATACAAATTTTTATAAATTAACATACTTAATATTATAAAAATATTGAAAAAAAAACATGAAAAATTTTTAATATTGGAAACAATTCAAAAGATACGTGAATATGTATTGAACTGACTGCTTTTTAGTTCATATACTTACAAATAATAAATAACAAATATTATAGTTTTGTCATAAGTAATAATAAAAATTAATTTAAAGAAAAGCAAACCACATTGTCATTCATATAAGCAAAACACTTTTAGGAAATGTCATAAATGTTCTTAGTTTTTATATTTCTGCATATAACTCACACAGTTATTTCTTGTACCTTATTTTTATTTTTTATTTCTTCAAATTCACTTTTTTTAAGCATCTTAAACAATTCTAAAATATATTTTTTTAGAAATATAAATTGTTTTTAAAATATTTAACAAATACTCATAATATCATACATAATAATAACAAGTCATTATGACATTAAACTAATTTTTAAGCAAACTACTATGGTACAAAAGTAATCATAGAAAAAATTTTTTAATGCTACAGCATGGAAACAAGAAGAAAGAAAAGACAAAATGCTTAAAAATGAACATATTTATATTTATAAATTTTCTGTGAAAAGAATAGAACAAAATTTAAAGAAATTAAAATTAAAAAGCTTTAAACTTGGTATGTCACTAAAAATAAATCGGAGAACTATCAATGTAATTTGCCCCAACATTCTTTTTTCAAAGAGTTAAAAAGTTAGACTACAGATGAACATGAAGAAACAAGTTATTCTGTTCACTTAATGGGTAAACAAAGAATAATTAAAAAGAAAATAAGATAAAAAAAATGTATTTCTCGTTAACATAGAAAATGGGAATCGTGAATACAGCACAATATGTAATAAAAAAATTCACTTTGCAGCAATCTTTTTTCATCTGTTTTATTTGAATTTTGCAAAATAATTTAAAAAGTTCAATAATATGTTATTAAGAAAAATATGTGCACATATGTATTCTTTTTAGATAAATACAACTTAAACATTAATCTTCACATTTTAAGATGTACTAATCAAAAATATGCCAACTAATATTATAAGTGAAGAAAATAAATTAAAGATTATTATAATATGCTGATATAAGATGAGATTATATGATAAATTACTAATTTAGACTAATAATGTAAAATATATACCTTTTTCTAATAGAGCTACTTCTTCTAAAGAAATTTCTGTAAGTAAAATATCGTAAAAAGTTACTATTATGTTAGCTTATAATTCAGATAATTTAAGAAATTTTTAGAACAAGTAAACATAATATGAAAATTTGTACCTTTAATTACAGTTAGAAGATGACGCATGATTCTGAGGCCTCGGTTTAAGGAATCAGTGTGTATTAAGTTATTACCTAATTTTAACAAGTAAACTAAACAACGAACAGTAATGAATGATTTGTAATCTGACTTTGATCCTTCAAGTGATGGAAGAAAATAAAAACCTGTAGGAAAATAAAGAAAATTCTTAGTTACAATTTTTTATAACAAGAAACATTTAATGATGTTGAAAATTGAGATAGAAATGATACATATTTTCATCAAGATATAACATTAACTTAAAAGCAAATATTACCTAATAATTATAATCCTTTTTATCTCCATCAAGTTATATAATTGCAGATTTAAAAATAAGTTAACAATTCTAAAAATTATCATAACAAATAATCAAATATAAGCTAATTTAAATAGAAAAATATACTAGATTAGGGAAGACATAAAAAAAAAATAATTGATTTAAAATGCTTAGATTATTTGAAATTTTTAATCATTCAAAAATTCCACTGGAAATAAGTTGATATAATGAAAATGAAAAAAATGAAATTTAACCATACCTTATTTTATACATTATAATATAATTAATTTAAAATTCTAATATACAAAGAAACTTTATAATTACATCCAAATATTTTGAGAATTACTTTATAAAAATATAATAGGAACATTTTAATAGAGAAGGATTCTTATTATTTGAAATTTCTGTTGTATTTTCTGTTATCAAAAATTAATTATGATTGATATTGTCATTAATTTTTATTTCTTAACAAAAATTTAAATAAAAGTAGATTTAAACAATAGTTTTACTTAGATTATCATGCAAAGAAATTGGTATTGTTAAAAACTGTTTTTTTTTTTTTTTTCATTCTTTTATTTTACTTAGATTGCTTATGTAACATTTCAGATATTTTTAGAAAGTTTTGTTGTCTGAAAACTTCAAATAAGTGATAGGAGAAATATTAATTTTTATATGTTTATAACAAATAGTTTAAGTATTTCAGTAAAGTCAAGATATACATTTATTATCAGGCATTTTTTGGGAGGGGGGAAGGACTAGCCATGCTTAATAAGTTAAAAATCGCAAATAACACAAATTATTAGATTAAATTTTTAAGTTATGAGGTAAGATAACAACAAACGAACATGCTTTCCACCTTCTGACATGGCACCCGATCACTATGTAGCGCAGGCTCACTTGCATTCAATCGTAATAGTTTATAGAGAATTTTGCTATTTCTTATAAAAATGCAAATTGTTTTGATTGATGGTGTGCCCAAAATATTGTGTAGTGGTACGGAGATGAAGTTTCTTGAAGAAAATTAATTTCGCAACATAAAACTGCAGTAATACCAAATGTACTGATGTACTGTTATTTATATATATATATATATATATATATATATATATATATATATATATATAGAATTCAGTAAAGTATAAAAAATAAATTTTATGGCAAATATAAAAATTTAATAGAAATCTGAAATTTCACATTTTATGAACTAATAGTCAAAAATTATCAGATGTAAAAAGTTCCCTTTCAATCATTTTTCTAAGTTTCTTTTATTAAGTATTATTAATTTTAGAACAATTGTTTTATGACTTATATGCTAAAAACGCACAATAAAAGATAATCATTAAATAGTATTAACAATGACTTAACCAAGCTCATATTTTTCACCATGAATACAGCATCATTGATAACATTAAAATGTGGAGTTTTTCTACTGGCCAATAAGGTATAATGTTAAAAATGTAAGCATTTGTAGAATTCAAAGCTATTTTTTCTATTAGAAAATTAACAGTCACTCAAGAAATTAATATACAAATTTGATGAAATTATAAATTTGATAAGAGACAATTGCATCTTTATACACCAGTGATTAAGTTATTCTTAATAAATGGTACTGCTAGAAATGGTGAGATATTGATGTCAAAGTTAAAAAAGCTTAAGATAAGATAATTTTTGATAATTAAAGTTAACTTTAATTTTACTTTAACTTTTATAACCTACAATAAAATTTATAAACTACTTTAATTTCTTAACTCATAATTTTAACTTTTCTTTTACTCATAACTTTTTTTTTTTACTTTTGGTAACTCATAACTTTTCTTATTACTTTTGGAAACCATATTCTTCTGTACTTGATTTATAATTTCCAATGTATTGCTTTATTTGTTTTTCAATGTATTGCTTTGATTCTATTTAATTTTGATATACAAGTATTCCCTTCAATACAGACACTCTTCAGGGGAATTGCAGGAATATTTTTAGAGTTCTATCCTTTGTGTTTGTCAGAAAAGTGTTTGCACAGTTTACCATCTACCTCCTGATGAAGAAATGGTCCTTATGCCTTTCCCCCCTATTAGTATTACATTGGTTTTCTGATTTTGTCTTATTTGTAATGAATTGTATAATTTCTTCTTACTAATGCTTTTGATTTTCCTCGCTCTTTAAGTTACATCTTATTTTATAAATATATATTGTACAAATTATAAGTAATTGAGTCACATATTATCTGAATAGAAAATAAAAAGATGAGGTATAATTAAAATGAATAATGTTAAAAATCATTAAAAGAAATGGTTTAAAATAATTTCTTTCTTCATATGCATAACACATATGCATAAATATTATAAGCTTGCACATTTTATCCTTTAGTGATTTTATTTAAAAAACTTTATGTAGGCTATAGAAGATAAAATATAAGTCCTATTGAATTTTCTTTTAAAATTTTCCCTATTGAAGCTTATGATAAAATGTTTTGAATTAAAAATTTATCTACACGTTTTCTTTTAAGGATAAGAAGTTTTCTTGTTAAAAGAATAAAATAAATATTGAAATTACATTATATATATATACTTCAAATAAATGAACCATACTTATTTTGTTAAACAAAATATTATAATTTATTTTTTATAGAATTCTTAAAATAGGGGAATATGAGCATAAAAATGTACATATAACTTAACAAAATAATGAGTTATTACTCACTATTAAGTATTTCAAATGCATCTTTTATCCTTCCAAAATGTAAACATATATCAAGGGCAGCAAAGGCAGCAGTATGTGGGAAAACAAAAATTTCAGATGGATTTCCTATTTCTTGAAAACGCAATTCAGGAGAATTGATGTGGCAAACAGGAATCTGAAGTTCATAGTAATTAATTTGATGTTTATGTAGTGTGTATAAAATCTGCAATGCAGATTCATATTCTTCTTTAAGAAATGATTCCAACATTAAAGAAACACCAATTTGACCAAAGAGTGCAAGATGATGCATTGGAATATCACCAGCAATATTACCTAATAAATTAAAACTAAAGCATGAATTCATGTCTAATTTCTAATAATAAATTTTACATTATGCAAAAAACACTTATAATTAAAATTATTAATCTCAATCAAATTAATTCAGTCTCCAAAATGAAGTTTAAAATAAACTTGATAACAAAGAATGAATAAATTTGCAATAATATTTTGAATTTATCTTCTTGCACTCGTATATATTTATGAAACTATCTGAATATATGAATAAGTAATTATTTCATTCATCAAAAATGATGTTAAATTTTAAAACAAATTACACATAAATTAAAAAAAGACTCATTACTGAAATATGCATATATTTAGATATTGGATTTTCAAGAGGGTCTAGGAGGATCCTCTGAGGTCCATTGAAGTTTTAAATGGGATCTGTATCATTCCTAGGGTTTACTGGAAATCATAAATTTACAATATAATGCAAAACTAAAAACAAACTTAGTAAACCCTTTTTCAAATTCTTTTATATTTTTTATGAAACTACTATTGTCAAATTTTACACAAAATAGGGGGTCACAACAGGAAATAGTTTATGCACTACTACTGCAAATTACAGAGGAGCTGCAAAAAAAAAAAAAAAAAAAAAAAAAAAAAAAAAAAGTCTATGAAAAAATCAGCACTTTATTTATTTATTCATTTTTTAATTCTAAACAGAAAAAAGGTTGAGTATCCTAGATATTTTTTTTTCAAAACTTTTTGTCAGCCATTTAAATGGTTAGCTATTACTTCAGTAAGCTTTATAGTTAGGTAAGTCATCATGTCAAAAATCATTCACTAAAATTTCAAACACTTTAACATTTTTTTTATTTGCACGTAAACCAAATGAAATTTATCTTCATAGCATTTTTAATATCATTTTAATATAAAGAAAACTATGAATCCAGAAAATTTTATTAGAATCAGAAACAATTAAATATAAATAACAATTACTAAATTTATATTGCACATTAATATTTCAGTTTAATATTCTTTACATAAACTTTAATAATTTATATAAAAACAAAGCAGTATTTTATATAAACATGAAAAGATGAAATATAAACAATTTCTTGACATTAATTTATTCAAATATTTATTAATTGTCACAGTGACTTTAACAAAAGCTGATAACAAATAAAAGAAATTAATTTGCTTACCATGAAAAGCCACAGCAAATTTTTCAAAATAGGATCCACAATCTTCTAAGGAAAAAGCCAATGTTTGATGGATGCAATGTAAAAATTTGCTTTTTTTAATCCAAGCTCGAAAAAACTCAACTATCTGTTTCCAAAGTTCATTTTGGACACAACAAAAAATAAACTTTTGAAGAAATGGGCAATCTAATTCATTTGAATTAGCAGAACAAAGAAGATTAAAAAGCCTCTTAAAGTCTTCAGAAAATGGAATATGAAAGAAATTTTCATTTTTACTACATACATCTATCAATTTATTGAATAATGTTTTTGGAATAGGAAAATTACTCACTTGTTTCACATATTCAAAAAAAGTTAAAAATTTTGAAACAACACATTCTGTAGAGTTTATGAATTCTACATAAGCAGATATTGCTTCCCAAGTCAAAAGGATATGCTTTTTTTGGCAAATATTAAACATATCTTCCACAATGAGATTCAAAACACTTTGATATGAACATTCCATGATAATCAAAGAACATATTTCTGTATCGTAAAGACTATAATCACGAATAATTTGACATACAACATTACAGGCTCTTTCACAAGATTCACTGAAGATATAACTTTGAAAAGAATTCATACAATTCATTATACTTAAAAATAATTCTTTAATAATTCTTTTTCTAATATGATCAGAACGTGTTGGGACACATTTTTTTACGATAACAAGAGCTTCATTGATATTTCCTTTTGCACAATTAGTTTTAATTAGTTCCATAATTTCACGAATATCATTTTCATCATCAGAATCTACCTGAAATTTAATTCCAAAATAAGCCCTGGACAGTATTACATTTTACAAATATAAATAGAATTTTAGTAAATAAATCAACCATAATATAAAAATATCAAAAAAGACACACAACAAATGTTTGAAATTGATTAAAATAAATAATTGATTTATACATTTGACAGGATTATCAAGTATAAAATTGCACAGCATTCATACTAAAATAATGTTTGATTATAAATGAATGTATTTAACACTGTAATATAATTATGTCATTAAAATTAGACGAAAAAAAATATTAGACTACAAATAAGATACAACTAGATAAAGGGAGATAAATATTAGAAGATATCTGTAGAGAATCATTTGAAGACAGGAAATTTTATATTTTTTAAAGCTCTCATATTTTTAATATAAGACTAATTTAAAATTTGCTCTTTGTTACAGCTTTTAGAAATACAAAATAAAAATCACAATGGAAATCAAATACTCGATTTTATATTTTGGGGGAAAAAATTTATTTTCCTCAAAAAATCTTTCCATGAAAACAGTTGTACAAGTCATTCTTTCTTACCTTAATAATGCACATATAAAATAATTTTTTGAGTTTTCTTGAGTAAAACCATTTCTTTTGATTATTGTGAACAAAATACACCTGATAAATGCAAGAAAAAGAAATTTTGATTTGCTTTGTGTATTGCTCAATGGTTATTTGCACACAAGAGCGAATTAAAGACCAGGAATAATAATTTAAAGTGTAAGAAAAAGTGATTCCCACCATTAAATATACACCTAAACCTCTATTTTATTAATAAATGGAATAGCTGGCTTTTAAAATTATGGCAATTTAATTAATTGGAGAAGATTTAAAAATTATATTAACACAGAACGGGACAGCTGCATTTTAAAATCTTGATAATTCAAACTACAAGAAAAGAAAGAAAGAAAAAAACTGTTACGAAAGTACACACCTGCATTCTGCAATAACTGAAAACATTGATATTTAACAAGTTTTAAAATATTAATGACAGTTTATTGCTTAACAAAGTAACAACTAGATATATTGAATCCATTGATTGAGAAAATTTGGAAGTCTGTGGTAGAGTCGCAAAAAATTCAAAGCAAAGATACTTTTCAAAAACATTCTCTTAAACAATAACAGAAATTATCCATCTTTAATATAGATGTGAATTTCAACTTGGTAAGAATTCATACACTTAATTTTGCAATTATGTGCCTTATGTAGAGCTATCTGGTTGCAAATACAGAAAAGCTTTTAGAAATCCCCTGACATTTTAGTCCAGCTGTTAACTTCAATATATGAACAAATATGAGGGAATATTCGTACACTAGTAAATAAGATATATTTAATATTGAATTTATTATTTCAACTTTGATGAAATTCAATATTACATACATGCATATTCTTTTATTTATTATAGAATTTGATATTTACATACATTTATGATATTTGTAAATATTCAAACAAACACTCTTGGAAAAAAATATTAAAAGATTTAACTATTTTTCATTCTGAAAAGTTAAAGATATTTCAAAAGTGTATAAAATATTTTCTATATTAAAACGAAGTAAAAAAAATTACATTTTTGCAAAGTTAACATTTAACTAAGAAGGTTAATTTTTGATTAACTATAATGTATTTTCTTAGGTATTACACATTTTTTTTTAATATTTAAAAGAGAGAGACAGTTCTTAATAAAAAGTTTGAAGTGTGCTCAACTTATCTCATGTATTTTAGTTAGCCAAAATGTTTAATTATGAATTATTTTATTATTATCAATTAAATACATTTTTGGAGTTATGAAACAATAACAAAAACATTTCTTAGCAAACATAAGTACTTTTTCAGCTCTAAAATTATCTCTGTATAATGTGTACATATCTCTGTGCAGATATGTAAGAAGAATTAAAAGTACACAAATATTCTTTTGTCTTTAATTTACAGTCTCACAAATACTATTTAAGATGCAAGTTATAATATTAAACATTACTTCAGATATTCATAACAGTGCTTTCTTCAAAAATCCTCAGTAATGAACCAAGTTTTACAAAAGACTGGAAAAATTGAGAAGAAAATAAGGAGGAAGGAATCACAAAAATTTTTTTTTTTCAACTTTTCGAGCATAATATTAAATACCATATTTTCCTGTATGTAATATGCGGATTATGTGTTAAAAAAGTTCTGAATTTCATTGTGCATATTATATGCCACCACGAATAATCTGATAAATAACATCCTCCATCGGAAAAGCTTAAAAGAAAGTAATGAAAGAAATACTTTTTATGTTTCATAAAATAAATAACAGGTGGTACCAAGACACACCTGAGTTATTTAAGCTATAATCGGTTTTGTCCAATTACATTCAAAAAAGAATTCTGTTCTTCGTAAAGATATTACAGTTGCAAATTTGCTAATGTCAATTTGCCTTGACGTGAGCTGTTTCATTTTGAAAATATTCACATTCATATATCATCATATGGATGCAAACACCTTTAAGTTATATAGCAGATTTTAAATTAAAAGTTACAGCGAAAGCAAATAAAACAAATTGCGAGAAACAAGTGAAGTGAAAAATAAAGCACGCGTGGTATAAAAGAAAAATGTATAGATACGCACTTTGTAAATAATTCAATTTTTTTCATTTAAATATTAACGAAGCAAATATATATTTTTTAAAATATGTTTAACATCGTTTTAAAAGTTATTAGAAGCTAAATATCGATAAGTTTTATAAGAGTCTTCTCAAAATTATCGTTCTTGATCAATCTTGCGCTTTCATCCCAAGTTAATCACACTTTGCAACGAGGTGGATGTAAACTGATATTTTTCATAATAAATATTTTTTTCTATACAATTTATTAAATTTTAATCATTCAATGCACTTTTTTATTTATATGACACCCATATTATCAGCAATACATATTTTAGACTATTCACAGGAAAAAAAAATTGCAGCGGATTATGCAACGGTTTTTTCCTTTTACTTGGGGGGAAAAAAAGTCCATACGGATAATATGCCGCTGCAGATTACATACAGGAAAATACGGTATATAAAATTAAGATATTTTGTTACAAATTATCAAAAACAAATCTTTGTGAGTGGATTTCCCTTCTACCAAACAAATACTTTGACTGCTTTTTTATTTATTTATTTATTTTTCATTAATATAGCATTTTTTTCAAATAAAAATATTTAGTAGAAAAAAAATGTCTTTACACAATTTTATTGCAGCTGTAATATTCCCTTCAATCAAAGAAACCAACTTTAAAATAACTTGAATGTATGTAAAACCATAATCCATACACAGTAATAATATAGTAATTATTGTACAATGTAATTACATCCATAAAACTGGATTCAGAATTCAAAGAAAAAATTATATTAACAAATGAAATGAAATAATTAGCAAATCCTATAGTTAATTAAATATCATACAATACCTGTACAGAATTATTCTTAATATCTTGAGTTCCATTTCCTGAATAAGAACTTCTGTTAGAACTTCCTGGATTAGAATGATCACAGTGATTTGAAAAATAATCATCTTTTTGTTTTACATAATATTTATTTTCTGAGGCAGATATAGTTGAAGAGTGATCATCACTGTTATCAGACTCATTATTCTTTTCATGTATGTTACTTTGATCATCTTCAGAAGGATGATCTAAAATATGATTAAATGATCTTTCACAAGAATCGTGGCCAACTGTTCTTCTGTAAATAAAATGTAAGTATAATATATTAACCAAAGATTCACACTTTCCATTTAAAAATATTATGAACCAATATTTTAAGAACTTGTGTAATATTAAACAGATTTAAATTTTCAGTCATAGTCCCAGAAACAAAACCTGATAATACAATCACATAAATTAAATTACACAGTAGATTGATTGACCTTTTCCTGTAAAGATGTAAGATATTGATTTGTTAAATTATTATCATATTTTTAGTAAATAAGGAATAGGGACAAATTTCAAAAGTTAATAGAATAAAATAGAACTACACTAGTTCATTTTTTTCTAAACCTTTTAGAGTAAATTGAGTTTACAGCACTCTAATTTTATGCAATTCATTTCTCATTATTTGTTAAAATAAAGCAGAGCTTATTTTTCAAATAAAATCAAAATTATTAATACCTTTTAAATTTAAAGTCATTCTGGAATAAATATTTTATAAAGTAGACAATCCCAATAATTAGGGATGTGGAAAGATTATTTCTTTATAAATTATATTAATTTAGGAATAATGGATATTTTTAAAATATAGAAATATACCTTGTTTGTTAAGAACAGAAACTACAGTTATATTTTCTCAAGTGTGCAAAGTAATATAAATTAGTGAGATTATAATTATTGTTGCAAAAGTAAATTGGAAAAACAAAAATGAATTATCTGTCAAAACTAAAATAAGGTAAAAATGATATGGAGATGTTTTCTATGCAACTAAAATATGAAATTATAAATGCATGATTAATTTAAATGGAATTGTTTAATTTAGGTTCAATACATACACATTACATACACATACAATCATTTATCTGTTTTCATAATTTTAAAATTAGTTTAAATTTTGATATTCAAGTAATCAATTTTAAAGCATGTGTTCCATTTGGTTTGTGGCTCTAGGACTAATTTTTATACATAGCAAATTAGATTAGGACCTATGGTTTAACCACTTAAAATCTCCTAACTGTAATCCTAATTATTTTTGGTCTTAGAGCAAATCTTAAAAATATCAATTCAAATTGCAATTCTATTATTATTATCCTAACACATTAAGGTTAATAAAGAATCTAATAAGAAAAATAAACACATAAAATAATTTAATTATTCAAAAATACATTTATATTAAATTTGTAACCATAATTTAAAGTATTTTAGTTCCTGATAGGAACAATTAATTTTAAATTAAAAATAAAAAATACAAGTCATTAATAAGTTTTTCAAATAAAAATAAAATATTGCTTCACCTATACAGATAAAGGTATATGTTATGATAAAATGATTAATCAGAAATTATTCATAATCACCTTAAACAGAAAATATGATAAATTAATGAATATTCATCACTTTTATTGGTAAATATATTTATATAGTCCCCAACTCGTATTGCAGAATAGGACACATTCAAAATATTTTTAAGTAATATTAAACATTCAATTCTTAAGGATTTGAAGAACATGATGACTTAGAATGATCTTTCAATTTAAAAATTAAATAACAATGATCCTATTGTATGTTCATTGCAGCAGGTATTTTAAGACAGATGTAATAGATAATACAATAAGTTGTATATCTGACAAAACAAGTATTGAAAAATATAAAATTATTTACAATAAAGGTAAGTCTAGCTTGTTATTTCAGTTAACACTTTATAT
>JAPDSC010146213.1:318998-334189 GCA_026290005.1 Latrodectus geometricus | reverse complement strand
ATATAACAGAACTTTAAATTAAATATTAATTAGTACTTATAGATAATTTTAGGTCTTGTTAACTTAAAGATCTGAGTAAAGAAAACAATTTGGATAGTTAGAATTTTAAAAAAACAGTTCTCCCCTGTGTCAAAACAAACTAAACCTCTATTCTGAAAAAGTATTTATTTACAATTTACTAGTAAATTCACTTATTTAAATACAATAGACTGTTATGACAATTAGAATTACACAATTTTCCAGATTTTTTATGTATGTACTTTATCAGATTTGCACACTGTCTTGCAAACACATCATTAATATTTGATTTTCAAACACAATCTCAAATTGATACTGCTTAATCTGGAAATTCTTCAAGCAAAATAAATCTTTCTTTGCAAATATTGAACTGATTTCTGGAATACTACTTGTGAAATCTTTCTTGTTTTGTTCCTAAAAGACAAATGTCTATATTTTGAATTTCTAATAGGATGACTCTAATAGGAATTGAGTCCTTTTTTTGTTCTGCCTACATCTAACACCTATAGTTTCCAAAAGGGTACCAATATCACCAGAAGAAAATTTAAGATTTGAAACTTTAATTGTCTTTTTAACTATGATTTTAAATTTTCTATAGCACTTTCCTATATTTTTGTAAGGTTAAAATAAATAACTTGATCATTCTTATTCTAAATAACAAAGTGAATTGCAGGTAATGTCATTTAGCAATAGATCACTAATTCCCTTAAACCAATGCAGGATTGTAAATTTAAAGAGATCAAAAACAAGAAAGATGAATATTATGATAGAAATTATGATTTGTATCTCTACCTTTTTTACATCTTGTCAGGAATAAAAATTCCCTTTTTTGACAATATTACTGATAAATAATAGTGAATTTTTAAAATGAAACATCTGCAACAAAACAAGTGAATTGAGATAAATACAGGAAAATAAAAAAATAAAAAACAGTAAGAGATACTGCAAGGATTAAAAAAATACAAATAAATGTAAAATTGGTTACAATTACCCTCTAACCTCCCCCTTCTTTTTTGAGTAAAAAAATGTTTTTTTTTTTATGTTCTTCCCTTCATCAGTATCTATAAGCATAATAAAAACCTAACCTTAAATTTTTTTATAAGCAATTTTAAAATACAACAAAGAAATTATATAGAATAATTTGTAAAATAAATCTCAACATAATGAAAATACTGTACCTTTTAAAAGAATGCTCACAATCAGTTTCAGAGTCATCGGAGCCAAAATCTTTAAATGATTGTAACTCATTTTCAAAATAAGGATATTTATTTACATGCGAATAATTTATTTTTCTTTCTCTTTCCTTAATAATATTTTCAAAACTAGGAATAAATGTTCCTTCTTGTGAACGATCAATTCTAGAAAATCGTGAAAACATTAAGTTATTATTAAATGCAGATTCAATATCAAGAAACTCATTTGATTTGGAATTATTAATAGTTTCAAATGCAGAGTATTCTTTTATAGAAAAATCCTTCACTGATTCAGTATCAATTTCAGACTCTGTTTCAAGACCTAAAATCAATACATCTTCACATTGGGTGTTTCCAGTCTCTAAATGTTTTTTTGTTGAATTTGATTTCAAATCTGAATAATTGACAGTTTGCTTATACAATAAATTATCAACTGGCCTCTTAAATGTTTTGCTTTCTATGTATCTTTGATTGCATTGTTTATTAGAATCATTATAGTTCAAATTTTGACTTACATTAACATTTGAAAAATTAGACGAATGACTCATGTCATCATGAATAACGCTAGGTGGATATTTCTGAGTAGACATAGACTTTGTGACAGATGTGTTTTCAACATCTGAAGATATAACTGATGTTTCAATGAAATTAGAAGAAGATTGAAAGTGTGATGGATTAAAATTTTCTATATTTAATGAGAGAGGGCTTGAATTTTCATGAGTATTAACTATTTCAGTCCTTTTTCCCTCACTATCAGAGCTCTTTGAGGCAGAAATTAGTTTCATTTTTGGAATATTCATCACACTGTCAATTTCCCCAGTTTTATTAATTTCATTTTTATCAATCAAATTCTTAACAACTAATTTATTTTTTAACTTCTGTGTTTTCAAAAGAGGAATTTTAAAATTATAACTTTTCTTTATTATCTCTTCATTAGAATTTAATGTCTGGATTTCTGAGTTGTTTATTTTTTTACAACTAATTTTATCATCTATGTTTTGTTTTTTCGTATTAACTTCTGTTGTGATTTCTATGTTTCTCTGTTTATCATTTAATTCTATATGTAGATCCTTACCAATTTGCTTTAAATTAGTTTCAAAACTTTCATCATTATTTTCAGAGAAATGATATGGAATCTTATTAACACATTTTAATTTAACTCCATTAAACTCATCATTCTTTTTTACATTACTATTTGGAGAAAAAGTTATTTTAAAGATGTTTTTATCACAAAATGTTTTTTTATTAATAACAGGAATATTTTTATTCAAAGATTCTTCAGGTGAATTCATTAAATTTATTTCTTTTTCTGTCATGGGCAAATCATGATTAACTTCAGATTTATCTTTTTCACCGGATAAACTATCCATTCGATTGGATTTTCTTTCAACTTCTTTGTTGTGTGAATTTTCCTCAATTTTATTAGAGGCCTCCAATTTCTTTTCAGTAGTTTCAACAAAATCCTCTAAAAGTAATTGTTGGGTACAGTCATTTGAATTGTTTACAGATGGGCTTAACTGCACATTTTTTGAACTATTATTATTTTCAGATGTTATTTTGAAATCAGTTTGTGACTTCAAATTTGTAGATACTAACAGAGAATTTGATTGATCAGAAAAATTACATGTTGTTGTGGAAGAACTATTCTCTTGTTCATCAAAATAATTAGTAAATGGATTTAGAGAAAGACTAGAATTGTTACTATTTTTAGAACCACCTGTTTTTGTTATTTCATTAACAGCTAAAGATTCCTCAGGTAACATTTGTAAAGAAACTGTATTTTCAAAAACTGCACTTACATTTACAAAATTTATATTTGTTTTAGATTTACTATTTTCCCTATCATGCATCTTGACTTGAGGAATTTTTGTGATAAGATTATCTAAATCATCTTGAGAAGTTTCAACATGAATAGAAGAAAATTTAGTCAAATTATCAGATGTACATAAAGGATTGTTAATTTCAAATTCAGATGACTTAGGTGACTGTTCAAGGTTCTTTACAAGGGTTGTATGAGGAAATATAATTTGATTGGGCAGTACTTTTGAACTTTGTTTTCCTCTTTGCTCTTTTACTTTCAAACTTAAATTTGAAACATTTTCTGAATCACACACAGAAAATTGAAATTCTTTCTCATCATTCTTATTTAAGCTTTTCATCAATTTTTGATTTGCATCATTTGTATTATAATCATCATTTTTCATATAGGGTGCTTGAGTCAAAATTTCAGTATGATTAGATATAGAAATTCTTCTATCAGTATCATTTTTTATTTCAATAATAGGATTATTTATATTGGATAAATATTTAAAGTTATCTTCCATAGAGTTTGCTTCCTTAAAGGCTTCTGTTTCAGTTTTTTTAAAATTAATCTCACATTTTGTATTATCATTTTTTTGGGTTGAGAAAATTGTCTTTTTAGATTTTCTTGTTTTTCTTCCAAATGATAATAATGTTTTCTTTTTTTTCCTAGAAATATAAGGGGAATTAGTACATACATTGTTACTAGATGTTCCTGCTTCTGAAAGATTGGGAACTTGGATAGTTTGAGAAACATTATAATTAGAATCACAAGAGCTATAATCAATGTTATCACTATTCGTAGTTTCAGAATTGAAGATATCATTTAAAACCATTTCACAAACATTATTTAAGGAAGTATTTTTCAAATCAGCACTATCATTTATTTTTAATGATTGCTTATCATAATTTTCTCCATAAGTTATTTCTTTCACTGTGTAATTTTCAACATATGGTTCTGATGAATTAATACCTTGTTCTATTTTTTCCTCATAATCCTTATTAGTTAATATTTTACTTTTTTTAGTTTTTTCATCTAATGATATATCAGGTTTTCTTTTTCTATCTTTAACAGACAAATTTGATGCATTTATTTCTGTCCTAACAATAGATGATTCCTTCTTTGAAGATTTGGCTGTTTCCAATGTAGTTTCAGTCACAGTATTACAATTATAAGAATTAAGATCAACAGGTTGTGAGTTCATTGGTACATTCAAAGGTAATGAACCCAAAGTTTGTACCACATTGAATTCCTTATCAAAAGGAGTGGCAAAGTCAATGGAGGTAGATACATCGCAAATATGTTGAGTGTCATTTTTTAATGGATAAATATTAGTTCCTGAGCAAAAGCCTTTATTTTTACAATTTTGCTTTTGAATACTGTCATTTTTAAGAAAAATGTTTTGATCATTCTTATGAATTACACTTGTTTCAGGTGTGGCATTTTTAAGAGAACATTCCTGGAAATTAAAGGTTGAATTATTAGAAGAAAAATTATTTTTGAGCAGGAAATATTCATATGCTGAAATCATTACACTCATATCAATAGGAATGGCAAAATGATCAACATCTTCTTTTAAATCAGAAGCAATAACAGTATCAAACTGCAGTTCTTCTAGCTCATCAGATGAACTCATTGTGGCAAGTGTCTCGGGAAACGTTGAATTTAAAGCATCTTCCAGCAATAATTCATTTTGTAAGTAATTATTCATATCAGAATCAGATATTGCTAAAAAATCTAAATTTAAGCTTGCATCACAGTTTTGTTGATCATATTTAGAATCAATAGAATATTCAATAGATTCTGTACTCTGATTTTTCAGACTGAAAGAGCTGCTTTCATTTATCATTCTGCATCCAATACTGTTGTTTTCAAGATAACAATCTTCACCACTTTTCATTTCTGAGATTTCATTTGATTTCTCAACTTGTTCAGTTGAGGGAGGCATATGTTGGTCATTAATATTTTCCTTAAATGATGTCATTGTTGTTTCAGAGATAGACTCAATACAATGAAGTAAATTAGAATTATTAAGAGAAGAGTTAGACAGATTTGTATGGTTTAATGAATCTTTTTCATAATTTTCATTATTATCTTTTTTTTTATTATTTAAATGATTATTAAAAATGGATGGAATTTTTAGAGAATGTATACTATTTTCCAAATTTAATGAATTATTAATAACTGAATCTGTTGCTAATAATTCATTAGCAGATGAATTATTATTACATGCAGAATTTAAATTTTTTGCATGGGATTTCAATGATTTTGATTTTAATCTATTCTTAAAAGAAGCTAATTTTCCACCTTTACCTCCAATTGGAAAACTTCTAATAGGAAAATCTTCAGAATCAACTGAATCTTGAGTAGTGCTAGAATCACTAAAATCTTGTTGCAAATCTGATGATATTAAAATAGGTATGTCATTTGGATTACTTTGATCGCTTAAAACTGACATTTCCTTCACAAAATTTTCTGTACAATTTATTTTACTTGTATGATGATGACTAGCTTTTTTACCAGGAGATGATTCATAAACTGAAATATTTTTTTCGGGAAGAGCCGAACTTTCTTCATATTTCTTATTTATGTTTTGGTTTAAGTTTCTAGTCAAGGTCTGTGAAGAGACCTGTTTCTGTTCAGAATTACTGTCTTCATAATTTGAAGTTTTTAAAACTTCAGTTTTAGAATTTACTTTCCTTGATTTATTGAATTTAGAATTTTTCTCAGGATATTTTCCAGCAGAATTTACTTTTACCCGTGAAAGGGAAACACATTTATCATTAACTAACACAGAATTGTCTCTTTCATTAGAAGCTGTATCTTTATTCTTAAATGTAAGTGGTTTTGAAGAGATTTTACTATTTGACCTAGTGTTTATTTTCATTGGACTATTTTTTATTTTCAGCTTATCTATTTCATCTGCATTAGAAGTCTGAGGTGAAAGCATGCTTTGCAAATTTCTTTTACCTGCAGTTTGACCCATATTTATTTCAGACTGTTGAGGATGGGATTTAGAATACTTGCTTTTCTGGGTGAAATTCTTTTGACTTTCACTTCTCAAATCATAAGATGGGCTAGAAACCCTTTTTTTATTAAGACAATCCTTACTTTCACTTCTTAAATTATAATTTGGGCTAGCAGTGATATCACATTTCTCAGAGCTCATGGTTCCTGCAAAAGAAAATACATTAAAAATTCAATCTTAAAACATAATAAGAAAAATAAATGAAGCAGTAATATAAATTAAATTGATTAAAAGTGCACTGAATAATGCATATTTTTAAGTATCAATCAAATCTAAAAGTTACTATAATATCTAATTTTTTCTATAAACTGATTTTTACTGAAAACATTATAATATATAAAGAATTAACACAAATTTTAACAAATGCTTTGCATTGTTTCAATCAGCACAAAACATTTTATTGAATGCAAATTCTTAAAGAACTTTTTCCAAAATTCACTATAGCATAAATAGTGAAACTTTATCAAATTTGATACTGCATAAAATGTTTGACCAAATATAAAGTTTTCAAACAAAATTTTTCAGTCACATATATTTTTACACTTATCCTAAAATCTAATATTTACCAAAAAAAGAAACACATTGTACAAATCTTATAATAAATAGTGAGAAAAAATGACTAACGAAAAATAGCAAGAATAATAAACACTTCATACATAAGCTTAATGAAGAAAAATGTTTATCAAGAGTTTTCTCTTGATATTGGTAGATAATTGCAATATATATTTAATTTAATAAATAAAAATTGAACAAAGCATGATTTAAACAAAATTTAAATTTACAGACAAAGAAACATACCAGTGATAAATTGCACTGCATTTTCAATAAAACATTTGATAATATCAGCAAGCATAATATAATCTTTAAAAGACTTTAATATTAATTCATTTAAAATGGCTGCAGGTATTAGTAAAATCATGGATTGCCAATAATTTCTGGTATAATTATATTTTAAGTTAAAAAATGGCATGCCTAAAATAACCCTTACATTACTATTTATAATTATTTTTTGCATGAATAAAATCACATGAATGCCGAGTAGAAATTAAGTTATTGGATGAATAAATATACATTTATTTGAATATCTATTCTAATTCAGAACACACAAATATGGGATTGAATTTATTTTCCAGTCTTCTTTTTTTGACTAGAATAGAATTAAATGTATTAAAATTTCTGTTAATTGTCAAGAAAGCTAATTTAGCATTATATTTCAAATTGTTTATTTGCACTTACTATAACATTTTGAAGCCACCCACCCTATCTAGTATTCAGCATACTTGACCACAAATGGGGGAGGTCCTAGGTTTGAATCCTAGCTCGGGCATGGATGTACTCTCTCGTCTTTATCTTTTTCTTGTGTGAATGGTTGCCTACCCTATGAACAGGTACCTATGGGATGTGTGTACTGAGGAAATCGGACTCCACATTAAATTACGGTTCAGTTGGAAAAGTGGAGCAGTGCACCCCATATTGCCAGCATAGCTGGCACAAGACAACAATACATTTTGAAATAATATTATCTCCTATTAGATAAAATTAAACCAAATGTTTTTAAAAGCCTGTTGTCAATATGATTGACTACAAGCTTTTAATATAAATCAAACTTTGCTCATGAGATTTGTAACTTCAGAGCAAAATAAAAATAATATTAGCTGAACTCAGTTTTTTGGTCTTCCTATTCTTACATTACTGAGCAAAATTTCTACAATGTTTGACTTTTGAAATCAATTCATCGTTTTTAATATCTCTATATTTTTAATCTTACATTAAGCATTTAATTCTATAATTTAAAAAATAAAAAAAAAATTTGAATTATTAACAAAATTAAACTTGATACTTTAATAATGTACACGTGTTTCTAACCTATTACATATATTATTAATACATATGCATATGTGCTACTAACATATTACTTGTTTGCTGTTTTTTAAAATTTGCACTTTTAACTAAAAAAAATAACTATTTAAAAAGTATTAACAAATTAAAAATATAATTTTTTTTAATATACAATTCAAAATATTTCTTAACAAATTATATTTTTTTAAATTACAGCAGCATTGGATTTTACATTTATACTTCATCCAAACATTTCATAAGAAATAATACATTTGGAATAATAAATATCAACTCTTTATAAAAGCATATTTACCAGAATCATAAGAAAACTATTCTACCATTTCAAAACCAAAGTAGTATTTTTAACAATACTCTTACATTACTTTTAATAACATTATTCTTAATAACATTTTTTAACTTTTTAGTAACATTACTTGTCTTGAAAATCAACAAATGATTTATCACTAATTTACCATGTTTCTTTATGAAAAAAAAGCACTGCACTATCAACATAAAAAACACATAGTTTGTTTTTATACAAAAAAAAAAAAACAAATATTATTTTTGTTGTTTGTCAGAAGCATAACCCCATACTTGTTATCATTTACATTTTTAAACCCTTACAATTTCTTCCGAGTTGTCATATTAAAGCAAAAGTGTTTTTCTTAGGAATGAAGTATTTCTGAAAATGGACATCATGCAATGGATTCTGCACATTCTACTCAGTGGACATCACATGATGTATAATTAAGTGAATTTGTTGTGCTGTTGGGTTGTGATATGGCTGAGTGATCTATCCCTGCTATGCACAGAATATATCTGTCATCACAAGCAGTGGTGCAAAACAAGTGGTTGCGATTGGTCACATTGTGATCAGCTCTTCCTTCTCACATCCAGTGATTATAGATTATTTTTAAGATGGAAGACATGCTGAAAAGAAAAGAAGCTACCTTGACAGCCTTCTTTAATCTAAGGGTGCTTTTGACTTTCAACCCATCAATAGACTAATAGAATTTATTTTCAAAGAGATGTCGTAGCATTATTCTGGAACCCAGTAGTAATTAATGTTATTAAACACTAAAATGAGAATATTGAGCACAAAATGCAACTTGTGAATAAAAAATATGAACTCATAGCCTTTTTTAAAATCAATCTTTCTTAATATAAACTTCAAGTAGATAGTAAAATTTGTTATACTTCACTTCAAATATAAAAGAATTCTAGTACAATCTTTAAAATTACAAACAAATGATTTTTAAAGCTTGATAACCATAACTTACATCAAAACTAACATGGTACTAAATTATGAAAAGAGAATTAAATTTTTGACTTTTCCAGAATCAACTTATTACAATTATGTTAAAAGAGTTAATGTATATTAAAGTCAAATATACTAAATGTTTTTTAGAGGGAAAAAAAAGTGAAAAGAGATACCAGCTCCAATTTCATTTTACTATTGAAATAATGAATACTAGTACAGGAATTCTGGCCAACTGGTACATTTAACAATTCCTCTTTATCATAATACACATGCAGAAATATTAAATTTTTTCAGGTACTTTAACAGAAATGTAAGGCACTTACCAAAATTAATCAATTATAATATTAACTGACAATAAATTAAAAAATATATAAACGCAATTATAATATCATTTGGATTATCATAAGTAAGGAATTCTATGATCATAAACGCATACATAAATACACGTTTTTTTTAACTTCAGGGATAATGAGTATTTAAAACAAGTTATTGTAATTTGTTAATGGTTTCAAAGTGATAGGCCTGTTTAATTTGTGGTTCTAATACAATTTTAGAAACACATGAACTAATTCAAATAAGCCTATAATATAAAGATATTAAACTCTAAAATGTTAAATCATTGAACGTCAGAATTATCCACACAAGCAATTTAACAGAAGGCTGACCATTGAATCATCACTCAATTGTTTAAACCTAAAACATAGATTATAATATAATGCAATTAAATGTATGTTTGACAACATGTTAAACATAGACCACAATAAATTTGGTTTGTCGCTTAACAGCAATTTTTTGTAAACGAGGGCTAAGAAGACCTTGTAACCTATGGCTTAACAGGGCCACTTTAACATTTAGGTTAAAGTGGTCGTATTAATCAATACAAACATCAGTGCCCATAGTAGGATTTGAACTCACAAACTGTTGATTAGAAAGCATTAACACTAATCACTCGGCTGCCAGCTCAGATAGATAATAAAATCAGTTAATGATAGCATAAGTCAATGATAATATTTTCTTTTAAGTTTGACGACATACAATTTCCTTGTCAGTCAAAATCTCTGATAAAATTAAAAAAATAATAAATTACACATTTGAAAATAATTAAGTTCATCAACGATCTAGCATTTTACTACATTAGAACGTTTTTAGATTCCTTTCCCATGATGATCACAAAACATTGCAAAAAATACGCATCCGTCCCCATTGACAATATTATTTCACGGTTTATTCCAATTTAATTTACTCAAGGAATATATAGAATATCAGAGAGCAACATAGAAAATAAAAGAACGAATTATTCTTATAAAAATATTTCTTTAAAAGTAACTGTCAATTAAGAGTGTAAATTGTAAAAGTTCTTTAGTAAATCTAATATTCAAAAGATAGCCTTCGTTGTCTTGTCTTTAAATAACAAATAGAGAAAATTGTAAGACACAGGCTATGAATATGACAACTGGAAAGCAAAGTATTAAATGAAATAGTGTTATTTATTTAAAAATTAAAGAGAATGTGTGAGCACTGTTTAATATAATATTACTTACTACATTAAAAATAAAATGTTTAAATGAAATGCAAGCTTTGAATGATAACGTTGGGAGTATAAATTTTTAAAATAATTTTTATACATTTTTTTGACAATTCGAACTTTGAATATGGAAACTGAACATTTTTTATGTTTCTCGGATCAAAACAAAGGTTCTCAACAACGCGACATGCTTTGTTTTCAAATTATGAATGTTGCCACTGCCAACTTTAGTTATGAAACATGGAAAACAAACTAAAGGAAAACAATTGACAAAAGGGCGCGCGAAAAGGTAGTTATTTAAAAAAGTCTAATTCACTTCAGTTCATAATCATAAATATGTCAATGCAGAAATAAATAAAAGTAAAAGAAAGAGAAAAAAAAAAAGAAAGCATTGGCTATTACTTTTGCAAATTATACTTCACTTTAATAATGTAATAAAGATTTGAAGCTGCACATATACTGTTGGTAATAACAAAACTTATCAGTTTATGAAACTGTGATAACGTATAACGTCATCATTGTTGAAAAGAAATAAGCTATAGAATTATTTGAGATAGCAAAAATATATGATATAAATTAATTATTTTAAATATAAAACTATCTTAATTGTAAGATTATTGTAAGATGAATAACCTATAATATAGTTATTAAAAATTCTAAAATATTTAATTTTTATACTAGGAATAGGGAATATATTTTCATGTTGAATTTATAATTCTATAGTATTCCTATGATTTTGTAATATTAAATCATAATGAGGTTCTGTTATTTTGAAAAAATTCCTTTCTAACATAGGATTCATTGTATTATATAATATTATCAAGTAAATTTCTAACTTTGGTCTTTTTAGTTTGATGAGAATGATTTGTCTAATTTCGAAGATATGTTATCTAAATTGTATAGACTGAAATAATAAAGAGAAAATAGAAGATAAGATGTTTAGTAAAGATTGAAATAAATATGTTGTTAAGATTACAGTACAATTTTATTTTTTAATGCCTAGCAGCATTTTACTAATTTAAATATTGATCATTAACATTTTGGATTTTTCTTCTTCTTATTTTATAAGATCATTTCTTAAAATAATATAAAAGTTTTAATAATTTCATGCAACGTTTAGTCCACATTTAAAACATAAAATTACTTCCAAATATTTAAAACAATAGATGATAACATTATGATTCAACTAATTTTTTCAACCTCTAAATATATTTATAAAGTACAGAGATAATATCAGTAACACTAAACATTAAAATTGCTCAAAGAAGGCAAAACGCTACCCTTATGAAGTTTACTTAATAGGAAGATGTTTTTATATGGAAAGGATTCATTTTCAAAGAATAAATAAAAGAGAGTGGGAATGATATTAGGTTGGGGAAAAAGTAATCCCTTATTTTTTCTGAAGACGTCTGTAGTGATCGATATCTCGTGAGGTATCTATCAAACGATTTCAGATTTATGCTCGTTGGATAGGTGACATTTGACACTAAAATATCCTCTTGCGGTTTTTTGTTTGATTAATTCAGTTACGAGTATAAGGTTTTAAAAATGGAAGATAACAAACAGAAAAATCGATACATTTTCGTTTTTCTCTTGTAACGGCGAAAAAGATAGCCGGGTGACTAAAATTGTAAAAGGTGTTTATCGTCCTATATAAGACTGTAACAACCAGTTACGTACAATTTTTGTTTCGTCGATTCCGTTCGGGTATTTTTGATGTTCAGAGATGCACCTCGCATGTGGATACAGCATCGTCGAAAATGTCTATAAAATATCAAAAATGATCGAAGTTAACCGCATGTCAACAGTCGTAACGCGCAAGACTTAAAAATCTACATGAAACTGTTTTAAACCTTTTTACAAAGTGAATCCAAAAGAAGTTACATAAAGTTCACGTAAAAATAATGGATTTCTTTTTCCCCAAACAAATATATATAAGGTATTAAAAGAAAATTCTTTTCCGAATTCTCTATATATGTATTATATTTGACATTGTTACCAGAAGAAAAAATTTACTATAATTCATTCTCGAGATTTCAATAAAAAATTTACTATACAAACTTATGTATTAAAAGACAACGTGGGAGTATTACTCTATTAAATGAAAATATAAATAAGTGTATTGTTTTGCTAAGAATACTGCACTACTGAAAAATTCTGCCGTGTAGATTTCACCGAGAAACTGTATGCTACTTTACTGAAACTGCAAGCTATTTTATTACTTTGATGAAAACAGATTTACCATCCAAATTGATCACAAACCTTTAATCTAGATACAAATAAATAGTAGCAATAATTAGTTAATGATGAAGTGGAAGTGGATATTTACCTAACAAGTTTTTAATTTTGAAGTCTTCCATTAAATTCGTAAAATAAATCTAAATTCGGATAGTTTAAATAAAAACTATACCTAATTAAAAGGTTATAATAAAAATTATTTTTTTCTTGATAGGTATATTATTTAAATTAATAATTATTAAGCAAAAAATAATTTTATTATTTAAGTATATTATTTAAATTAATACTTAGTAATGAATTAATTAATTGATGCGTATTTAGGGAAACACATTTGTGTGTGTGTGTGTGTGTGTGTGTTTTTTAATAATTATTTATTTTTGTATGAGTGTGCTTTATAGTATTAATAGTATTTGTTTTAATCAAGTAAGTTGTTTTTGCATACAATTTGCTATATTTTAAAATGAGTCATTACCTCAATTTATATTTTAAAGTGACACATTTATCTCATTTTATATTTCCTCTTAATAAAATTGTAATAATACTCTTCTTATAATATATTTCGATATGTAAACACAAAAGCAAAATAATAATAATAATAATAATAATAATAAATAAAAAAGCAAAGAAAGAAAAAAATAGCGAAAAGTTAAAAAGAACATCTTCCGTGTCCCTTCAGTATAAATTTTCCACTTCCTCCATTCAGAAAAGACTTTTAGGAAAGGTGACTTCTCAGATTAGAGAATTAGTGCTTTTGCTAAAAAAAAAAAAAATCCCAAGAAGAAAAATTGCGGAGTTTCCCTTTGAACATCGAAGATGATTGATTTTCTGAGTATTAAGATAGCACAGATTTTAAACTGATTTTTTTTTTTATCTGATTGCCTTATGAATGTGTAGTGTTGTGAAATTGCATGAAGTGTTTGTGTTTAAATAAAATAAATAATTAGTCTAAAAATATTTATTATTTCAATGCATTACATTGCTATTATTTATTTATTATGCAATTCTTTGGACAGATTCGTTGGAAAAAATTTATTTCTGATATTAGATAACTACATTCCAATTCTTCGCCAAGAATGAATGAATAAAGTAATTATTTACGATTTGAAATTCAGGGTTTGTGCTTAATGTTCGTTTAAAAGTGAGTGAATAATTTGAGTGAATCTATTTTATTGAATAAAATGCATATATTTTATAAAATTTGAATACAAGGTATACAATATATACAAGAAATACAACAAAAAAGGAGATAATTAACAAACATCTTAGGATTTAAGACTTGATAAAAGGAATTCGAAACTGATTATTCTCCAGTTTACTCATTTAACTTGGATTACAGTGACTCTCAAAAGTATTCGTACAGTTTAAAATTTTGTAGAAAAAAGGTTGTAATCATGACATGAATTCAAATATAAAGCCAATATTTTTTTTCATATCTGCTCCATACTATTATGAATAAAACCAAATCTTATCGCAGTATTGCTGCTCGCGTCGGTCGAGATCCAATGACTGTTAGCAGAATATGGAATCCATGGGTTCAGGACGGTAATACGGAACGCCATGCGAGATCTCAACGGCCACCTATCACTAGCAGCCGAGAAGATAGGCATATTATCCGCATGGCCGTAATGGATCGTGCAACCACGTCACGAGCCGTGAGTCAAGAAACGGGGTCGTTTGAAAGACAATAAGTGTCTGCACGAACAGTTCGACGACGTTTACAGCAGCATGGACTCTCAGCTCGGAAACCATGGCTGCGGCTTCCCTTGACGCTGCGTCATAGACAAGAGCGCCTTCAATGGTGGGATCAACGATGAACCTGGTCGCACGAATGGCGAGACGTCATCTTTTCAAATGAATCCAGGTTCTGTGTACAGCATCATGATGGTCGCTACCGTGTTTGGCGGCATCGTGGTGAACGCACACTGGCAGCGTGCATTCATCATCGTCATACTGGCCCATCACCTGGCGTGATGGTATGGGGGTGCCATTGGACACACGTCTCGGTCACCTCTTGTTCACATTGACGGTGCTTTGAACAGTGCACGTTACATTTCTGGTGTGTTACGACCCGTGGCTCTACCCTGTATTCGAGCCCTGCGAAACCCTACGTTTCAGCAGGATAATGCCCGACCGCATGTTGCCGGTATTGTACAGACCTTCCTTGATACGGAACATACTCTGCTTTTGCCCTGGCCAGCACGTTCTCCAGATCTTTCACCAATAGAAAACGTCTGGTCAATGGTTGCCGAGCGACTGGCTCGTCACGAAACGCCAATCACTACGGTTGA